>JAJAGP010000799.1:50335-291395 GCA_025084515.1 Ancistrus triradiatus | reverse complement strand
AGGGAGCTCCTGTACAATACAGCTCCATTAATGCTGATAATGCCTAATACAGGGGGATTTTCTGGGAGTCTGGAACCCAGTCATTCACTTTACATTATTCCTTATGGGAAACATTTGCTCTGTACTCAGCGTTTTGGGTTCCCGACACGCCTTCTGGAACGAATGAACTACAAGAACCGAGGAGCCACTGTATTTATTTCGTTTTTAATTTTTATGGTGTAATGTGACAAAATGCAAAGATTTTGACAGGGTATCTAAGTCCGCTTCCAACCACTATTCCTGGTGAGGGTACGTGTGGCAGAGTTTGGTGAATTTATCTAAAGGTACTAGATGTTCATAATAATATGGTAAAGGTAATGAATTGTCCATTTGGATTGTTTGATGAGGAGTGCCAATAATTCTGGAGTTTGACTGTTTTGCTTCTGTTTTGCTTTTTTTTGTTTTTAGTCAAAATAAAAAAAGCTATATTTAAACTCTGTAGAAAAAAACTAAATATATTACTAGTGCGCACCTTGCATCCTGGATAGGTATCAGCCCCACTCAGGTTGTGCTTTTACAAGCCCCTGCGACAGACTGCTGGCTGCTAAGATCGGATCAGATCGGATCGCACAACTCCGATCTGAATTTTAGTTTTGTTGTTATTATTATTATTATTATTATTATTATTATTATTATTATTGTCCTTATTATTATTATTATTATTATTATTATTATTATTATTATTATTATTATTATTATTGTTATTATTATTACTTTATATGTGAGGTCTGATGCAGGGTTCAGTGTAGAATCGAATACTTTTTGAATCTTTTGCATAGGCGCGCCCCCTGTCGGATAAAAAGAGAACAATTCTTTAATGTTGTGTTTATTCATTCCAAGGAATTTGAGGTTATACATTACCAGCAAACTCGGCTGTGGGTATAGAGCAGCTGGAATTGTTTTAATGTTGTTCAAATGTTAAAACATAACAGCAATAAGGGCATAACAGTTATCTTTGGTAAGACAGTCTAATGTTTATCTACGTTATAGTGTAAAGCCTTGTATAAACTTTATTTAAATTTAAAATGTATGTTGCATGCTCATCTCCTCCATCTTAAGTAAGCCTTGAGTAAATACGTATATATATATATATATATATATATATATATATATATATATATATATATATATACATGTATACATACACATTCACCAATGTACAGTTTAGAAACCAATCAGGAATAGCATTAAATTCCGCGGTTTACATTATTTCAACTTCATATGGTGGGGATATGCTCAACAAATCCATCATAAGTTAAACGTAACATGAACTGATGAGTTTAATGAGTGTTTGGTAGAGCGGTCTGTATTGTATCATAGCGAAGCCTATGATAAGTAATGATAATAAGTTCATGTTTAAAACATTTATATTAAACTACGGTTGGCCAAAATCATTAACACAAAGCTTATTTTATAAAAAAGTTGTTACGGTTCGCCATGAATAAAAACTGCCGAACCGTGAAAGGAAAAAATAACAGATGTTTTATTACCCATTTGCAGTTAGCTCCAGATGGAGACCAAAGAATAAATAACTAAAAAGAAAGTAAATACAACAAAGGCAGTGGCTGGGGATCGAACCCTGCGCACTAGCATCGGTAACGACTGTGTAAACCGAACACGCCACTCAGCCACCGCAGAGAAAAAGGGAAAACAAATGGGAAAACAAAAGGGAACACTGTAAGCACACAGTGCACCCAAGCTTGATACCCGAGCAGAGCGCTGCGAAGGTGTGTCACGGTACTCCCCCGGGTTAGGGAGCGTGAAAAAGACGCGGATGTGGAAAAGAAAGGACGAGGCTGAATGAGCAGTGCAGCGTCCTCTCAAAGCGCGATCGTGTGAGGAGCGCTACTTCCTGTGATTGCGGTGAGGAGGGGTAACTTAAAGCCCAAAGTGGCTGCTCTTTCAGCAGGATAATGCGCTCTGCCACACTGCAAAAACTGTGCAGCAATGGTATGAGGAGTATGGCAAAGAGTTCAAGGTGTTGCCCTGGCCTCCAGATTCCCCAGATCTCAATCTGATCCAGCGTCTGTAGGGTTAGCTGGACAAACAAGTCCGATCCATGGAGGCCCCAGTTCGCATCTTATAGGTCTTGCTGCTGTCTTCTTGGTTCCAGATACCACAGGACACCTTCAGAGGTTTTATAGAGTCCATGCCTGGATGAGTCAGAGCCACAAATAGTGATGCATCCATATTAAAACCTACTGGTATAAATGAAACAAACCAGGCATGCTCATTGGCACCTTTCCAATTTACACAGTGTTTTTTAATGTCTAATTTACAATAAGTCTTATATTTATCCGTTCATAGAAAGTCAACAAATCCCGTCATCTAATTAAGGGGTGACAAAACCTTTACACATGACTAGGCACGACTGAATGGATGTCAAATGCTCCACTTCATCTGAGCCTGACAAAGTCAACGGAAAAAAGAGGGCGGCTGTGAAAATAAACAAAAGGATTGAATAACATTGCCGAGACAGGATAAACATTCAGATCCTGAACATCTTCAACAAATAAATGTCATGTGAGTCCAGTGTGTGGGAACGAGCTGTGATACCTCAGCGTAGCCTCATAGTTTTACACACACACACACTCACACACACACACACACACACACACACACACACACACACACACACACACACACACACACACAGCCACTCAAGGACAATGTCTCACACCACTCAAGTGTTAACATGACAGTAGTCACGTAAAGTCTTCTCCTGGGCTCAGATTTCATTCTCTGCAAATATTTACTCATTCACACCATTCCGAGACATCATTTGGTTTAAGGAGCACAAACTCTGGACCCTGGAGCAATGGAAAAGTTAATTATTTAATTATTATATGAAAAAATAAGCAGTTTTTTAAAGACTGGGTCCACACTATACACAATGGTGCAGACTCTTCTTCACACATACCGTGTAGTGTGATAAGAGTGATTTGATAAACACCAGGATAAAGTCTGCAGCTCCTGGAATTTGGAATTAAGAGCCAAGTCATGGAAACACCAGTTTGAGGACAACGATTCGAACCCCGAGCTCAGTTTGCAACAAGAACATTAGGTGGTGTAGATACACAGCTCTTATAATATCTAGGGTCAATCCTAAACCGAGCAAGCCTAGGGCAACAGTGGCAAGGGAAATCCCTAAACATTATAAGGAAGAAACTTTGGGAGGACCAAGACTCAGAATCGATGTAGCATCTATGTAGCGCTTTTGCTGCAAACCAATGAATTCCAGGACATACCCCGGACCCTGGACCCCAACCCTGCAATGGACTGGCACCCCTTGCTGTTGGACCAGATTAGGCTCTGGACCTCACTACCTCATTTTCCATACCTACTTAATCCTGTTCTGAGTTTTGCAGGGTTGCAGGTAACTGGCAGCAAATGTCTTCCGAATGTGGGAGGAAGTCGGCGTACCTAAAGGGAACCCACTCGAATAGAGGGAGAACATGCAAATTCCACACAAACCCAAGTCTCTGGAGCTGTGAGGGGACAGCGTTAACTGCTGTGCTACTCTGTGAGATTATAATGAAGGGAGAAAAGGTAAAGTCCTTCTCTAGGTTTAACAATCTCTTTATTAACCCTTAAAGGGTAAAGTAGATCCTCCACCTCCATCTCTTAAAATCTCAATTCATTTTTCAATACACTTTATTGCAATTCAAGTATGTGCCGTTTAGCACCAGGTGATAATGAAAATCGGGCTTAGATCCTATACAGAGACTGCACCAAAAACACACCGAAAACCAGGGAATAAATCAGTAAAATAGGAAAACAATGTTGATCAAACCAAGCTACTGAGAATTCCATACTTTAAGAATTTTGAGTTTCATATGCATATAAATCTGGCTCTGTCTGTCCTTGGCCTCACTCTCCTTAGACCTTACTGCACGTCACTGGTGCACACGTACCCGACACGACCTCGTGGTGTAAGAGAAAACAAAACTCATCAGGCTAGGCGACCTTCTTCCATTGCTCCAAGGTCCAGTTCTGACACTGGCATGTCCATACAGCTATGTTAGGAGTAATGAGGTACGAAGTAACACATTACAGTACTGTCATGGGTTTTTCCTGTAGCAAAACAATGTAACGCATTACAGATGAACATTTTGGAAAAACCTTACTTGCGAAAAATATTAAGTATTCCCAAAGCATTTACTACAAACCTCTATTTCTGTCTAGCGATGGGAGAAACTAAGCTTTCTGAAGTTTTCAGTGTTTACAAAGGCTGGAAACTACACTCCTTAGCGACATCTGCTGGCCAGATTTGTGCAACTGCCTTGAGAAAACCTGAAAAACACCTTACAAACAACATAAACGCAAACAAGTAAAGTAAGGAGGGATTACTTTTCTCAAGAAGAAATAAGCAATTAGTCATTTATACTAAATTACTTTCTTTGATTATCTTCTCCAAAACTGTAGGGACATGTTCCTATCTGTAAATGATTACAGGGTAAAACTTATTGTCTTATTTATAACAGCACAGAATCTTAAAGTAAAGAAAACAGGTCTTAAAAGAATCAAAGAATCAAATGCTTGTTGCAGTGCAAATGTCAGATCTCGGATCCACTAACTCCTCTACTGGATCCTCTTATTATGAGCAGGAAGAAGAGCATGCTCCGTCCTGATCTGTGGGAATAACAGGAACTGTAATGTCACGCTGTGATCGCGCATACACTGAGCTGCATAAAAGACGGCAGATCGACACAGATCAAAACTCTGCACCCACGTTTTGCTGAGCTCGTGTACCACTGGCTGTGCTTGTGTATCATCTGATAAGGCCCACTTGATGTAATGAGTGCACTCCAGGAGGTAATGATAATAAATCATTATACCCCTGTTTGTCTAATCCCAGGAGGGCTCGGGAAAATAAGCAGAGCTCTTCCTCAGAACACACAGCTCCTGTCCAGAGATCAGATCAGGTCTTTCCATGTGAGGATCAGATCACATTAACTATGAAAGTCAACCTTAAAAAACAAAGCATTTATAAATTACATTCCAATCTTTAGCATATCTTAGACTTTTCATCCTGTTCCCCTTGAAAAAAAGTGGTTTCTTGGCTGCTACCCTTCCTAAAGACCATTCCTGATCAAGCTTCTTCGGACAGTAGAAGGGTCAACTTGGCATCCTGATGTAGCTGCCAGATGCTGCTATTGCTCATGTGTAAGGACAGGAAACATTAAATACATATCAATGTAGCCTATAGAAGCTGTTTTCTGATGTTTTTTTAAATACTGCATACAAATGCCATGTATTTTCTGGTTGGGTTATAATAAAGAGACTGAGAAATCATTATAAATGGTCATTATACCATTGCTAAAACAATCCCACCTCAGGCGAGCGTCGTAAGTCCAGGTATGCCTTTGTGCAGGTTTGGGTACTGTACTCTCTTGACTCTACACTTTCTGAAATCAGGTGGAGGTTTCTGAGTCTCAGGGCTCCTTAGGGTTTGGAATGGGTCTATGGGTCTATGGATGACACATGAGGCTTCTTTTTGCACAGTAACATTTTAAGTGGCATTTGTGAATGTAACTCTTGAATTTTAAAAACTCAATTATACCACAGTTAGTTACGACCCCGCAATCTGATTGGCTGAGAGACGATTTTATTGATGATATTGACTCTGATCGACGCTCTATAAGTATTACTCCATGGCATACACACGTAACCTAGCAACGATACCCGCCCTAAAAATCAGCAAAGTTATAATGAGTAAAACTCTGCCAAAATGAAAGCTAAAAATCATTTATCAAATATATTGGTTTTGAAAACGATTTCAATTTGGAAGATCAAGCTATTAATGGCCAACCTGAGCCAAAAGTTTATCACCTTTAGGATTTGGAATCTCTGCAAAAGAGAAATCAATCCTTTAAATCAAACGTCCCAGCTCTTAATGGATCCACAGCTCGACTGAAGAGCAACAAGACTGAATATCAGTTTTAGTCCCATCAACAAAAATCAGCTCCATCCCTCACAAAGACGGCGTTTGCTGGAGTTAAACTCGGCTCTTTCATTAAACACCATCCTCAACTGATCGGAGCTTCGTTCCTCTGACAGGTTTGTTATCTGTGAGTCCAGCTCTAACCCAGAGAAGCTGCTGATGCTCTGTAGCTCTGCCCTTACATTTCTGACTGATCAGATTCACATTAAGAGCTTCATCATACAGATTTATAATCGCTAATCAAACCGGATCTTAGACTTTGGTTAGAACACCGGGATCTTACCCCGATCTGCTTCGGTCGGTAGAATAGTGGATCTTAGTAACAGCCTGCCTTATAAACCCAACCCACTTTATTTGCTGAATGATAATAAAATTTATTTTAAAAAATTAAACTTACCAATCGATATGTATGTGTTTATTGTCTGTATAATAAAGTTATTGGTCATTCTGTTCCTCAACTTTAATAACTGAAGGGCTTAGCCACGGGGGAAAGAGAGAATGGAACTATTTTACCTCACGGAAGTGATAAACAAATCAATTTTCTGTCCTCTTTATCTTAAAATCTAACAATAAATGGCGATAATGGAGCTGTGATATAATCGCAATAACTCACTCGAGCTCGTGCTTTAATATGAGATATTGGCACAATTGTTCTGATCTTCGGGTGTTCGATCTAAAGCAGTCCCTCTCGTGTATTATTGCTTAAGTAAAGCATAGATACTTCAAAAAATACTTAAGTACTGTAACTTTGTTACACTACATGACTGCTTTCAGTCCAGTGGTTAGTTTCCTGGCCGCCAGTCTCACCAAATTCTTCCGAGTCTCAGCACTCTTTGGGGCTGGGGGTCTGGATCACTATGTGATGCAGTCCAGGAGGTCCCCGTTATATTAATAAGGAAATAACAAGTAAACAGTGGTGTAACCCCATAATAATAACAAAGTTAAGTTGTCGCTATTCTGGGGACTGTAGGAAGTTTGCAGCAGAGGTTAGCATGACTTTTAGATGGACGACAAGAGGCCTGACATGACTACAATAAACACAGTGGAGTGGAAAGCTTAATAAATACAGAAAGCTGGTCTCAAAAGTAAATACTGCGTCCAGTCTGTGGACCCTTAATCACTGTTTTTCCATCTCTATTGGGTCCAAGTGCACTCGAATCAAGGAGTTAGGAAATAGTCGAGAAGATTAGGTCTAACAGATTGATAATTGATTCATATAACTCCACAGAAAGTCTGGGCACCTGCTTAAGTCATGCGTGGTTAAGGTGGCAGTAACTTCAGGCTCCTGTAGATGGTGTTGCATGAGGATGATCAGGCTATAAATACCTGCAGGGTGTGCAACGGGATTCATGGACTGAGAAGAGGTGGTAGAGTGCAGTGAAAATCAATTAAGTTTTGGGGGTTGCCCAAACTTTTGCACGTGAACCACAGGATCAGCACAGATCAGATACTATTTGTGTGGTGGATCACTCCCAGCAGGAGTATTTAAACACCACAGTGTCACTGCTGGACTGAAAATAACCCCACCAGCCAAAAATATCCAGTCACCAGCATCCTGCAGGCAGCATCCTGTGAGCACTGATGAAGGATTAGAGGATGGCTGACACAAACTGTGCAAGAACAGATGAGCTACTGTCTCTGACTTTACATCTACAAGGTGAAGAAACACTCCAGCAGCACTTCTGTGTCTGATCCACTTATACAACCGCCCAAATAGTACCTGATCTAAGTGCCTGGACTAACAAAGTATTAAGAGAAACAGATGGACTACAGCCTGTAACTGTATAACTGCAAAGTGCTTCTATATGGGAAGTGTAGAAGCAAGGAGGTGTAGCTAATAAAGTGACCGGTGACTGTATTGACTGGGGGTGCCAAAACTTCTTCATGAGACTGAAATCACTTCCATTTAGAGCAGCCAGACCATCTACTGGTCTGTTCTTGGGGATTGAGGAGAACATGCCAAGCTCCATGCAGACAGTGACCGGTCGAGATCCAGACATGTCCTTGTCTGACTGAATTCTCACGTTGTGTATTCAGAGAGTGTAATCACTGGGTCATCGTAACATTTCCTTTGCTCCTCTGAGACTTTAAACAGACAGCCGAATGTTAGTGTTACGGATCTTATCGAGCGGATTGTCATATGACCTTAGGCGACCTTACTCACATAACTTTTGTTTACATATTTTGGTTCAATGTTAAGAATGTGAACGCGGTTCTGAAATGTGATAATATTTGATTTTCGTCTTTGGTTTGGACCAAGTGAATTGAACTAGAAGTACAACCCCAAAGCAGAAAAAGTTGGGACAGTATGCATATAAAAAACACACAGTGTTACTTACGTTTACTGTGACTTTATTTTATTGCAAACAGTTTTTTTTCTGGTCAGCTTCATTTCATTTGTTAACATCAATAAACTTCCATTCATGCATATCAGACCTGGAACACATTCTCTGGGCTTCGATGGTTATAACATGAGGCTTCTTTTTGCACAGTAACGTTTTAAGTGGCATTTGTGAATGTAACTCTGTATTGTAGTGCTTGATAAAGGTTTGATAAAGGAATCCCTCGTCCATGTGGTTCTATCAGCTATTGATGAATGATGGTTCTTGATGCAGTGCCGTCTGAGGGATCGGAGATTTTCCTCTTCAGTTTAGACTTGTGCTCTTACCCTTTAACACTGAAATTCCTCCAGATTCCTTGAATTGTTTAATGATATTATGCACTGTAGAGGGAGAAATATGGAAATCCCTTCCAATGTTTCTTTGAGGAACATTGTTTTTAAACATTCCAATCATTTTATCACACATTTGTTGACAAACTGTAGATCTTCTGTCCGTCTTTACTCCTCAAAGACTCCTGTTTCCTGGATACTGCTTTTGTACCAAATCATGACTATAACCACCTGTTTGAAATCACGTCATTATTTAGTTTCACTCTAAATTGTCCCCTGTCCTAATTTTTGGAATGTGTTGCAGACCTGAAATGCAGCAATGGATGTTTATTGACAAATTAAATGAAATTATCCAGATTAAAACATGAAATATCTGTCTGCAAGTAAATAAAAGTCAAACTAAAGTGTTTTTTAATTTGCCTTTTCAATACTGGCCCAACATTTTCTGATTTGGGGTTGTATAAATAAAGTCTAAAACTAGAGGACCAGAGGACCAGAGGATATAAATTGTGCCTTTAATCAAATGACCACCCACCCTTTATACCTACATGCTGTAAGGTGGGTGTTTCATGTGGAGGGTAATGTATTAATAAATCCAGTTCTATAATAAACTCCAGACGCATGGTATGGAAGATTTCATAGATATATTTATTAGGGGAACATGCAGGGGTTTTACACACAGTAAGTGCCGTTGCAAACATCTGCTGCAGTGACATTAGGGGCTGTTGTACTAAAGCATTAAACATCGTCGCTCCATTGTCTCTCAGCACTTATTGCATCCAGTATGTTCACACCTTACAGGAGATGGATAATGCTTTAGATGAAGCCAGTATTGCTTATACTGTACAGACGCCGTGGCTTTGTTCAGGACGGTGGAGGTCGAGCTTTCTGCCGGTACTTGGGCAGGTGATGCAGGATCCATCCAGCGGGCAGCAGCAGAGCCACAGCGAAGACAGACATGATGAAGAAACTTTGCTGTGTGAAACAGGGAACGTTCATATTCTCTACATCAACTCATACACAGACAGATAAATGCATACAACGTCTTCAGTAAGCTTTATCTCAGTAAGTGTGTTGGCTCTCAGGAGCTTCAGGATCCAAACATGGTTGCTTCTCCATTATTGTTTTGTTTTTGAACGTTCTCAGATTGTTTGGCTTTTACGTAAGCTGGTGGTGATTCAAAACACTTGAAAACCCCTTAGTGAAAACCTCAGACCCTTAATCAAAGTTTCTGCCTCTCTACTGGATCCAAGTGCACTTGAATCAAGTGATTGGAGGTTTAAGGATTAGTACGTGACCGGTTTGGGCTTCTGTCTTTCAAGACTGCGATTCTGTTTTCTGTTAACAAGGTTCACTCGTACAAGTTTCCTGTCATTGAGATGTGAATTAGATATACATAAGACAGATTTCCTACTACAATCCTAAAACTACTTCCTCAGTAGTTAAATCTCCCTCAAAGTGTGCTTCAGATAAAAATGAATCATTGAAATAAACCTGTTGCACTTACCCCTGGTCCGATCTTGGTCTTGGGTGGCTTGCTGTAAATGCTGGCTCTGCGTTTCTGCAGAACAGACCCAGCCTGGCTCACAGTCCTGGACTGCACGACCCTCCTCAGAGCCAGCAGCATGTTGAGAGAGAGAGGGGAAAAGAGGGCGAGAGAGGAAGGGAAGGAGAGAGAGATAGAGAGAGAGATGGTGTGTGCAACCCCTGGAGCTCTCCTCTCCAGTGCTGAAGAAGCCTGTGCATGAGGTTAAATTGACCAGGATGTTGTTGTTATGACCCGAAACCAGCCTCCTCTGAGGGAGGGGTCAGACACGAACTATCCCACTATGTCCCTTTTCCTAAAAGATTGAAACGACATTATGAGTGTAATAATAAAATCTGATTTCATGTAACACCGTTGTCAGTCTGAAAATAAGTTTACAAAAACAAATGGAGCTCTGCTGAAGTAACTGATGTAATATATTTTCAGAACAATGTCAAAAGTATATGAACACCCTGTTTAATGAATGTGTTTCATCATGCGGGCACACCACTGGTGTGGTTGGTCTTCCACAAACTCAGACGTAGACAAGACAGGCGGTCTACGTCTGATCTGGATCCGCCGAGTCAGCCATCTGGTGCAACAGGACAAACACTGATGATAGTGGATTAAAAACACTTTTTAAACACTGTTCACTCACTGTGCTCTCCAGTAGACACATCTACATGATTGCTCCACCTTGGAGATGTACAGTCAGAGACAGTAGGTCATTGTCGTTGCACAGTTTGTGTTAGTCATCCTCTAATCCTCTAATAATCCTCTAATAATGAATCCAGTGTTCAATAATAGCAAAGTAAACACTTCATTACTGCACTTCTTTGAATCATATCAGCAAATTCTTTTAATCAATTCTACGTTATTCAAGCATTTTTCTGAAGGCTTTCATTTTACTTTTATATTCTTACAGTCTCCCAAAATATCTTCCCAGATGTTCTTCTCTGTTACCTCCTCAACAGTGAACAGCTGAATCTCAGTGGTACATAATCCCACTAGACCTGGATAATATTGTTATGGCAAATAGCAGCAAAGGAAATACACCAATTCTTTTCCAGGCTTGAGTTCAGAAGACATCCATGAATGTTAACAGTGATTTATGGGACTGTACACTCAAGATGGGAGATTATGCAAGTGATTCTGATTATAACGGAAATACTGACGCTAACTGCTACTGTGATCAGTCATACTAATGATACTAAAGTAACCACTGTACATATGTAATTTCTGCTAGAGTATTTTTCTCATGGTTACTTATACTACTATTTGAGCCATTTTCTAGAAAGGTATTGTTACCTTTCCTCAACTACTAGTGTTGGCTACTTTACACAACACTGTGAGTGTCCAAACACTTTTGTCCACAGCGTACGAGATTCTTTGCCAGATAAACAAGCAGGGATGTTTCTGGACCGTACAGGATCCTGAAAGGTGGCTAACAGTGAACAGAGAAACACCTGCCTGCCCTCTGAGTGAGAGCTGATTGGACAATAGTGTCCAATTTCTGATCTGATTAAGAGACATGATTAAAGGAAGGGAAATGGGGGAGATACACAGCTGTGTTTGCTCTCTAATTCATATTACTGAGAACATTAGATAAGCGCCTCTTTGTTGTTAGACTTAAGCCAGACGGCAGGGCTGTGTTTTATGTAAGGTGCTTGAATATGGAACTTCTATACCCTGTTCTTAATCCCAGGGGTCTGGTGTTATTTTAACCATTTTTAAACCTTTAAAAATATTTGTGGGGTGCTAGGGTGATGGACCAGGAAAAAGCATGGTTGAATGTGAGAAACTTACCATGTGTATCTGCAAAGCAAGTGAGCATCCCGTTTTACCTTGTTATCCTGGCATAAGGGGATGCTGTCTAGAAGACTAACATGGCATTGACCAGGAATAGGTGAAGGTACACCGAAACAGGACATCAGTCCATCCAGGGTTACATAAACTGTACCATATGACTTCACGTTGCTACGCTCCACATGGGGCAATTTAGAACCAGCGCCTCCAGGCTGGCTCTTACCACTGAGCTTCATGCTGAGTCTAGTACTCTTTTTTAGCAGAAACAAACCAAAATTACATGCCTACTGTATATAATGCACTGCGATCCAAGTAAACAAAAAAGCCTGAAAAATACAGATAAAACTGGGCTTCTCTTTTTCTTTATTGTATTGTATATATAATATATTATACAAGTCTTAAAAGTAGATAAATGAGAACCAAGTTAAATAAATGCAAGACAGAATATTATACTGCGTCATTTATTTATTGAGGACAATGATCCAAATCACTTACATATTATAAGTGGACAAAAGTAGATGAATATTTGCTTTCCAGTATCTGGTATGACCCCCTGTGCAGCAATAACTGCAGCTAAACGTTCCTGTAGCCTGTTGATCAGTTCCTGCACACGCGGCTTGAGATTTAGCCCCATTCCTCCATACAGAACAGTTCAGCTCTGGATGTGGGTGGGTTTCCTCACATTAGCTGCTAGACCTCAGGTCCTTCCACAACATTTCCATTGAGATTAAGGTCAGGACTTTGACTATGCGACCCATTCCAAAACATGAACTTTATTCTTCTAACCATTCTTGCGATAGAACGACTTGTGTGCCTTAGGGTCGTTGTCTTAGCCCTGCATGACCCACCTCTCGTGAAAATGTAGCTTCATGGACGGATTCTTCCTGACATTGTCCTTAGAATTTCTGATATTAATTCAGAATTCATTAGTTCCATCAATGATGGCAAGCGATTCTGCCCAGATGCAGCACAAAACAGCGCCCAAACATGCTCACTACCACCCCATGTTCAAGATGCGAATAAGCGTTCTTATGCTGGAAAGCAAGTTCTATTTTGGTCTCATCCATCCACAACCTTATTCCAATAGCCATTCTGGATTCTTTAGCAATACTGCCATCGATGAGCACAATGTTCTTTTTGGCAGAGCAGTTGAGGTTTCTCCTTGCCAGCCCTGCAATGCCAACCACCATTGTTGTTCAGTGTTCTTCTGATGTGGACTCAGAACATTAACATTAGCAATGTGAGAGAGGCCTCAGTTGCCTTAGAAGTTACCTGTTGCCGTTCTTTAGTGACCTCACCAACCCCCAACCAGCACGACCGAGGCAATTACATCCCGCCGCCGCACCAGACCCAACGCACCCGTCCCCCTCAAAACGTGAAGAACGGCCAGCACGCCGCACCCCTATATGCCCCCAAGCGGGAAACCCGCCAACGCCGGCCCCATCCGCGCGTCCCACAATGCATGCCAACCAGAAGCAGCAGCCACCCAAACCTCAGCCCTAAGACGGCATGCCCCGGCCCTACGACACCGCCCGCCACCGCCATCCGTTCGTGCGGCCCGCCCCTCCGCCGGGCCCAACTCCCGCGCGCAAACCCCCCCCCCCCCCCGGGCAGCCACCCCTTCCGCCGGGGCCCCCCCTATCGGCCGCCCACTTCCCCGCCCCGCCCCCTCGGTCCCGCTACGCCCCACCATACCCAGTCTTTTCGAAAAAACTGCCCGGCTACGGAGGAACCCCGCATTGCGCGCGCCCGCAGCCACCCATATCCCACTCCCCCCTCACTCCTCTCCCCCCATTACACACCTTGACTCTTGAGTGATCTTTGTTGGCGACCACTCACTGGGAGGCTACAATGGTCTTGAAATTCTTCCATTTGCTACACAATCTGTCTGACTGTGGATTGGATGAAAGTCCACAACTCTTTAGAGAACGGTTGTGACCTTTCCAGCCTGCTGACATCAGCAACTCTTTTCTGAAGTCCTCAGAAAATCTCCTTTGTTAGTGCCATGATACACTTCCACAAACATGTGTGTGAAGGAGCAGACTTTGAGTAGATAACTGTTCTTTAAATAAAAAAAAGGGGGACCCACTCACACCGATTGTCATCCCATTGATTGAAACACCTGACTCTAATTTCACCTTCAAATTAACTGCTAATCCTAGAGGTTCATATACTTTTGCTACTCACTAATATGGCCATGGTTGAGTTTGGAGTCTGACTGTTTGAGGCTGTGGACAGGTGTCTTTTATACAGATAACGAGGTCAAACAGGTGCCATTAATACAGGTAACGAGTGGAGGACAGAAGAGCTTCTTAAAGAAGAAGTTACAGGTCTGTGATCTTGCTTGTATGTGGGTGACCAAATACTTATTTTCCACCATGATTTACAGTTAAATTCTTAAAAAATCCTACAGTGTGATTTCCTGGATTTAGTTTCTCATGTTGTCTCTCATAGTTGAAGTGTACCTATGATGGAAATTACAGACCTCTCTCATCTTTCTAAGTAGGAGAACTTGCACAATCAGTGGCTGACTAAATACTTTTTGCCCCACTGTATATATTACATTTACTTTGTATATAATATATATTTATAAAGCATAGCACTTTTTACACTGGACATATTCTCGAAGCAGGATTACAAATATCCAGGCCCACAGCCCTATTTGAGCGAGCCAAGCGTGAGGAAAGGGTGAGGCAAGGAAAAACTCCCTAAATATGACGAGGAAGGAACCTTGGGAGAACCAAGAGTCAAAAAGGGTCCCAACCTCTTTGGGTGGCCTCGGTATTATATGTAAGAATTAAACAAGTTACCTAATTAATACGCTTGTAATAATAGTTTGAAAACAAAGAAACTAAATGTAAAAATTAAAATAGAGAACATATGTAACAAAAGGCATTTAAATTAAATTAAATAATATGTATTTATAAAACTAAAGAATATAAGACAGTCATATATATGATGAATATTATAAAATAGAGAATATGCGTAAGTCTCTGCATTATTTAGTCCAGTAAACAGAATCACTGTAGGAGCTCGTGTTCTCAGCAGGTACGTTTTGGAGGCATGGCATCCTCAGTCAACCAGAGGAGTGGAAAGGGAGATCCTGGATTGGAATTCTGGCATTTGCATGTTCTCCCCGTGTCTGTGTGGGATTCCATATTCCAAAAACATGCATTATGTCAATTGATGTCACAAGGTGTCCTGGTCCCTGATGAACTGGTGACATAGCCAAGGTTGGTTCTCAACTTGTGCCCTGTGCTGCCGGAAAGGCTTCGGTCAGTCCTCCTCGTGAAACTGTATTGAATTAAGCAGGTAAGGTAAAGGCTTGAATTAGAAATAAATTCAACCGACCTGCACCAACCTGCGCCGCTCTCCTCTAATTCTTCACACTTGCTCTTTATCACCACAAGTCGGCGTCCGCGCACCACGAACACCCCCAAATCATTCACTGACATGAGTTTCGTAGGGAATTTCCCTGTTCTCTTAAAATATTTAGCTTCTTACATACTGATTTAGAAATTTATAGTTGATAAGTACTAAATGTCTCCGTTCTACATTTTTGTCTCACTGTTATATTAAAATGATTAAGTATTGAATAAAGTAAGTAAATAAACAAAACATTGCACAAATGACTGTAGAAACTGCAGAAAAGTGATTTCAATTTACGTTTAGCTTCAAAATAATCTACACGGAATGTAAAAATAAAAGCGTCTGACTTCAGCAGTAGCTCTCACTTCGGGCACACTAAAGGAGTCGATTCGATAATCTCCGGAGTCGACTCGGAGAACTCAATAATCTAGAGTCAATTCAAAGAGTCGATTCTCAAAATTAGGTTGATTTATTCTCTACCTACAGTATTAATTAAAAGCGATTTATTACACATTTTTTAACATTTAGGTACTGCTTTATTAACCTCCATAGCTCATCTCTGACTTTTAAAGACGTTTTGCGATAATAACAAGTATAAAACACCATTTCTTTATCGTTTTCTGTCTAAGGTTAAATGGTGTCAGATTACTGATGCATGAGGCGTGAAAGCGAACTGAAGAGAACCAGTGCACGTGTTTACAGGTACAAAAGGTAAAAACGAAAGGAAAACAGATTTTGAATATGCATTTTAAATGCGTTTGCGTGCATTTATGTAATATCTCTCGACATGGCTCAGATATGTGAGTTTTTTCAGAATTGTGCATAGATAGTGAGGTGTTACCTACTATTATCCTATAAGGCATACTACTTGCCTATAAACATTTTAAAAGATTTTACTTCATACTGCTAATGTAAATGTCCTTAAAATAAAAGCTCCACTAACTCTCTGTCACCAGCACTGCAGTGTGAGTTTTGTGAAAAAAAACACAACAGCGCATAATTGGCCAATGCATTATGGGAAGTAGTTCATTATCTGATACCAATATAATAAACAATCTATGTCAGTTTTTACCATTTTATAGATAAGGAAAGAAAAGATGGGGTGGGAGATTGGGGACTTAGGTGTCTAATAATCTTGCGTACCATAATATATGTTTGCTGCAAGGGTTTTTCACTTTTTATTAACAATTATGAGTTTTTATGTAAAGTCCATGCATAATCTACAAACGAACTTACTTTAATTTGATATAAAACTAGTGCATTTGTAAGATTATGAATTAAATTATTATTAAGTGACTTGTTTTTACAGTTTTAATATAAATACAACTTAAATCGCTGAATCACTGTACAAATCACCAATTTCCATTAGAATCAGGGTATTTTAAGTGTTAATGTTGACAGATTTAGTGTAAATATAAATATGCTCAATGATGCACACAGAAATTGAGCTAATTTATTTGATTTTTTAAATTTAAATTGACTTCTGTTATTATTTAAAAGAATTATGACAGTTTTGAGTAATCCATGCAGAAATTGTGCTTCTTTAAACAAATAAAAAATGTGTTTCCTTAATCTCCTTTTAACTCATTTAAGTGGCGTGTAATGCCACTTATGATGTTAAATCCATGCAGTAATTGTACTAATTTCGTTTAACATAATGTAAATTAAAAATCAAAAACAAACAAATAAAAAAAACACAATAGGTTAATCCTGACAGTTATGGTGTATAGTGTCAATTGATGCTTGATACACAGAAATTGTGTTAATTTTCTCTAACATAGTTTAAACTTAAAATAATTTATGGGTCAAATCTGACCGTTTTGGTGTGCAATGCCACTTATGATGCTTAATCCACTCATAACTTGTGTTTCGTCCTTCAGAATAGGTATATGCTGACAGTTTTGGCCTGACATACTTATTTTGATGTATAAAATTTGTATAGAAATAAGTATATAGTATATATGTGTATAATAAATATGTATATATTAATTTCCTCTGAATCGGTTCCTATTTTTTGGCATATATAATAACGGAAGACTTCGGTTTCTTAGTATGTGTGATCATGTTCAGTGTGCCGAATCGACTCTGAATGTTTGGATCCGATTCCCCATTTGCAACGCTACGAAGGGTGGAACCGACTCTTTAAGATCGAGTCGCAGGGAGACTAGTGAAGCTGCTAGCTGACGGTCGTCTAGCTGAGTAGGAGCAGTTCGGGTTGCGGGTTGTTTTTAGCGGAGTTGAGAGCTTCGTGAAGGTGAGGGCGGAATTTAGAAAGTGTGGAGGTTTGAGGTTTTTGAAACGGACTCGGTTTTAAGTGTACGAATTCGGTGGAAAAAGTTTTGCCACTCGCGAAGGCTGAAGAAAAGTAGCGTTAGCTAGCTTTAGCCTGAGCCCCTGGTAACACGGAGTGTGTTTGGCAAACGGAACTGGTTAGTTGTCCCGTTATCGTGCTCAGGCGAATGAAGTGCAAAATAAGAGAGATTCTCGTTCGGAACGGATATATTTGCGTCTGAAACGCCTCCGGGAACCGATCCTGACTGAAGGTAAGTCAGTTTTTATGTTGTGCTTGTGAAATTTGCTTCACTCTAACTAGCTAGCCGTTCGCTGTTTATCGAGATCCTCGGATTTCCTGCTGGAGATCCAGGAGCGAGCTCAGGCTTAAAATAGTGGATCCAGCAGAATCTGAGACCTGTGTCCAGTGATCCACTGGATCGAGCATGTGGTGTTTAATCAACAGAATCGGAATCAACTGGCTAACTTAGCTGGTTAGCATCTGCTGGTTTATGCAGTAATAAGAATAACAACAACAATAATAGTACTAATAACCAGCTGAACATTTGCACAGATTCAGATTTTAACAGGAAAATTGACCAAACTGAAGGTCTGGTAGAACACACACACACACACACACACACACACACACACACACAGAGTCTGCCTGTGGTTACATTATACATAAATGATGTGTGCAACCAGTCCCTAATCCGGATCACCTATCATTAAACCCTCATCAGGTTCTCGTAACCTATGAGTTGCACTTTCCCCTTTATGCCGGTCAGAGTCGGGCATAACCCTGTGCACAGGCGTAAGTGTGTCCTGCACTGGATACCGGTTCCGCACAGGGCTGGGTAGGGGTCGCTGTTGCAGTACTGAGGATGATCCCTTCGACATGACATGAAGCCAAATCCCTGCGATGATAGGCTGGCATTTTAGACTGCTGTGCCACCCGAGTGCCCAGGTTCAATGTGGATCCATACAGTTACTGACAGTAGTTTATTTGTCGTGGCACACGTCCTCAAGCTGCACATCTGTAAATAGAGCGGGACCCTCATTAAGCACTGACACTGATTTGGAAACGTTTTTAGAGGTGATAGTGGCAAGGAAATTACAAATACAAAATTGAGTGATGTTGACAAAACAAAAATATCTGTATATTTTCAGGGATTTTGTCGATAACGATAATTAGACGATACTTCAGTGTGTATCTTGTTTATTCAAAAGTTTGTACCCGTCCCTCTCAACCGCCTGAATTGGCACCATGTCTTTAGTGATGTAATGTTGGTGACAGCGTTTCTTGTCTCGCCATCTGTTGCTTTTCCTTTCGTAAGGCACTTTTTTTTTTTTTTGTTTTTGTTTTTGCAGAATGATTCCGCTAAGGTTTTGCTGAGTGTGTTTTTTGCTGCTATGTTGGCTGGTTTAAGCCTGTCGTGGACAGCTGACTCCCAAAGTTTGTCCTAATCTTCATAGTGTGCACAGTGGTTAGTTGACATATTAAATAAATTAATTAATTAGCTATTGGGCTGTCTTGAACGGCAACCGATTTCTGACATAGTTAACAGATTTTTGAGCAACATCTGTCTTTTCTCACTAGCTTGATTTTTGACGCTCAGGCCCTCAAACAGAAGCCGCCTCTTGCCACCGGAGGTGCTAGGGATGAAGCGTTTATCAAGAGAATCAGAGACCAGTTTTATCAGTCCGTGTTTTGAAGGCTGTCTGGAATCAAAACACAGCGTTCTGCTCGGGATGCGAACTAACCTACTATGCTGCTGGCAACTTGAAATTCCACCACTGTTTGTTTTTAATTTTGCACTTATTTCAGTAACCTTTAATGTATTATACGCACATGTTCGCATCTTTGAAAGTTCCTTAATTAAAGGTTCGGATATCGGAGAGCAGGGAACTCTCCTCCAGCCACACTGCGCCTCATCTTAAAGCCAAAAATGGAAACTAATCTGTCTCGTGAATATGTCTGACGATTCACACACACTTCCTTCGAATTCTACTTTGCAACCAGCCAATAATCTCACAGGAATATGTGACATAAACTTCAAAATGTAACATTCAATAATCAAACTTTCTCGAGTATATACTGCGATTCAGAGTCTCCACAAAGTGTTCGAGAACCAGTTAGCAACCTGTAATTCTGGGGTTGCCAGATCTTGACGTTCGAGTAGGCAGACCTATCAATCGTGTCGGGTCATGTCTGGTACGGTACTATATGGGTTAAATAGGTTAATTCCCTTAATATGAGTGATAACCGTCAGGTTTTGAACACTGTGCACCACGTGCCTGTACACACTTGTGTTTTGAGTATCCTTGTATTTGAGTAGATGAGCACTCTTGAATTTAATCCTCCTGTCTGGTCTCTCCTTCCTGTTTGAGCTCGCATTTCCGCTTCGTGTCTCAGGGAGTCGCCCCGATTGCCTCCGGCTGCTCATTTGGGATCATCTAGTAAAGCCTGTTTGCGACAGTGTGTATTGTTAAAAGCGCAGTCGAAATATTGAACGTTTGCCAGTCATGGGGCACTGTGTGTTTTTCTGGTGCCAGTCTGTCAGGTGCAGTGGCATTGTCGGGGATTCAAACAGGGGCCAGTACAGCACTGAACAATGAGGTTCTGGAAATGAATGTGCTTCTTTAATGTTGTTTAAAACCCGACGGTGCTGGAGGTGCAACAATAGAAATCGCTGATGTGTTTAGCAGTTTTTGTGACACGAGCCAGGTAGAACTGGCCCACTTTTATTTGTGCACATGTCCCATTTTTCTTCCATGGCTAGTTTTCACTCTCTCGCTTCCTGTGGTATGGCAGTGTGAGCGCAGTCCGATCAGAACTCGAGCCCTGTCTGGTTTGAATCGGAAGGATATAATATTGTGTTGCGCTCCCATTGTTGGATATCGCAGATGAAAATGAATTTGCGGCGAAGGAGGGACGACTTCAGCATAAAAGACTTATTGTCAGATCTCCTGAATGCAGGTGATTCATCGGAAGATGGTATTATGTCTACGCACGAACCACTCAAGACTGTGGCTGTGATCTGATCTAACCAGTGCTGCCTCTGGTATTTGGGAGTTTCATTCACGTGCCAGTTCTGGATATAGCCTGGTTTTAGGAGGTATTACCTAAAGCCCTGCGAACTCCTGATGTCTTAAAGGTCACGCATTGTGCAGCGTAGGATTTTCCGTTTGCCTCTTTCAGTGTAAGAGTTGGATGTTCGGTCTAAATATCATTCGATACGTGAATCCAAAATAATCCACCCAGGCATCGAGGAATTTCCTTTTATTAACAGTAAAAGTTTTATGTTAGGAGTCGCCGATCTGGCACATATGTAAGCACGGTATTTTAGGCTAGGTCACAGTCCACAGTGTTATCACAGTTATCTGTCAGGCTTGTTTTTAAGACTAATGTGCCAATACGTGAACAGAGAACCCAAGCTAACTTCTCTACAAATAAAAAAAATCTACAAAAGAACAGAAATAACAGAGCATTTATACTAATAAAACCACCTGCTGGAAACGGCAGTGTGCCGAGAGGGCCTGGGTTCAAATCCTAGGTGGAGACTTGCAACTTGGTCAAGTCAGATGCATTTCTATAGCTCTTTTTAAAGCAGAACATCATTTCAGAACAGCTTTACAAATGTCCAGGCTCATAGCTCGTATTGAGCAAGCCTAAGGTGACAGTGGCAAAGAAAAACCTCTGTAAATGTTATAAGGAAGAACAATAAATAAATAAATAAGCAATTAACGTGGGAATCTGTGATCATTTTTCAGTAGAGTACTGGATGCTTTGGGCAGTGCTGTGCAGTGTTTGCCAATATGAGTCTGTTTATGGTCGCAGACGTCCGGAGTTATGACGGATTTATTTCCTGTTATAATTTAAGACCTCCTCGTTGGATCGGATGGACTTTAAACGGCGCTTATTTGTAATAAATATGGGTTTGTTTATTTACATTACGAGTGCTTCAGTGCTGCACACGGTTCCCTCACTTCTATTTTCGATTTCTGCTTTTATGCACAAAGGGCAAGTAGGCTATATCAATTCAATCCCATTTTTGACGTCTGTGTTTTGGCCCGGTTGCAAAATGGAATGATGTTTTCCCCATAAACTTATTAAATGTCATCCGTATCGACATCAAGACATGGGGTGTCGGCTAACTAATGCGCGAATAGATTTTTAAGGTCAGGCTGCACATTTTCTTCGCAGGTATTGTTTTTATTATTTCCTCGAACGTGCTCTTGCCTGACCTCTGTCTAAATTACCGAAAAGAGAAATGTAATGGGGATGGGACGTTTCCATCGCGCGATTCTCTTGCCAGAACCTTTTCGTAACCCTTGACGTGACATTAAGAAGACTGAAATCTAATGCCGTATGTAGGGTCTGTGATCATTTTAAATGCGTGTGTGAATATTCATGAACAACATATCGGTGTGATACCTATTTTGTTTTATGGAATCTAATAACTCTCTGGGGTTGATTCTCACAGGGCGAAAATCAATGCAAGGTTACAAAGTAATATCACGCAAGAGGAGGCAGAGTTATCTGGGCTATCGTACAGCTGTAATTACTTTTCGGCTCCAACAGAAATCGTTCGGTTATGATTCCATTAGGAAGGAAACGCGCGTCCGAGCAACTCGTCATGTTGTTTCCCAGCCACAGGCTAGCTCACATCAGTTTCCGCAGAAGTAGCCGACTCTCCTTATCTACTGTCTTGTCTGTATCTGGTTGCTGTTTGTAGGCTAATGTTTCATGAGCGTGTCCATGCTTGTGGATGCTGCAACCAGCAAGTAGTTCTGCTTTAGCTTCTCCCAGATGGTCCCCTGGTTCTCAATCAGGTCATTTAATTCTGTCTGTGTTATCAGATGTTGTCAGAAAAATCAGGCTTAAAGGCTTCGACATCTGGCTCGGTGTTGTTTTGTTTTTCCACATCTGGTTCCTGCGTTGTGGCATCTTCGTCTGGCACCCCCTGTCTAAGCTCCGCGTCTCCGGTGGCTTCGGTTCTGGCAAACTGTCATCACGTGGCACTGGGTCTCCTGGCTGAGGGGCAGACTGGGGTATAAAATAGATTTGTATTTTTAGTAGAGAAGCTACACAGGTCTGCTGTTTTTACTGGGAGAAGAAGAGAAACCGTTTGAACTTTGCAGACCTTACCATTAAATTTCATTCCTTGCCATAATGCGAGTTTTATGTGCAGGCCGTTGCAGGATCTGATCAGCTCTGACCCGGTACAGCTACAAATCTTTCGTCGTGTACGTTTACTAGTTGTGAACTCGGAACGTGTGCAATAATACAGCATGGCTGTGTACTCGGTTTCCTGTGAGGAACATTGCTCATGCTGCATGCCATGCTCAGGTAAAATTGAAATGAGGAGCATTTTATAGTCCTGCTAATTCAGGGCCGGTGAGCAGCGCTGGAGGGAGAAGATGCTTTCTGAAGGCTTTGACTGACTGGTCTGCTCACAGAGTTGACAGGAAGTGCTCAGAAAGATGGTTTAAGGTTTTTGATGATGCATTAGGAGTCCGTTTCCCCTGAGGCTTTGGGGAGACTCCACGTGCCTCACAGATATTCATGGAGTGCTATCACTGTCAGAGTCGTTCACATTCACTGCGTGGACTTGCGGTCTGTGGATTTATTAAGGTCGGCATCGCCGTGCAGTCACGAATAACATAGGAAAGGCTCCAGAGTGCCTCTGATAAAAGCAGGGGATTAAAAATAAGACGTACCCCGACCAATCACTGCCTGCTTCGTAGCGATGGTTAGGTCTGCGTTAAGATCGCTGCACACTGAATGGATGGAAAAACATACGAAAAAGCAAAATTTTAACGGAATGCCAAGACCTTTGTTTACATAGTACTTATTTTAAAGCAGCTTTGCAATTACAAGTGGGCAATATAACGATATTTTATCGTATCGTGATAAATTATCATGATAGACGATATCTTTTTCTGAGCTTATGACTGATATCGTCAGTGCTTAAAGAACACTGAGCTTCATGTTTCATTATAAAGTGTCATTAGTACGGTTTAATTGGATGAAGTGCAGCTCATTTTGAATATAAATCCCTTTCAGTATTAATATCTTGTCTGCCATCACATTTATCGTGATAAATATCACGTATCGTGAACGTGTCTTTAAATATTGTGATATAATATTGTTGCCATATCGCCCAGCCCTATTTGCAATATTCTGTCATCTAATCGAGTAAGCCTAGGGTGACAGTGGCAAGGGAAAATTCCCTAAATGCGATAAGGAAGAAACCTTGGGATGACCAAGACTCAAAATGGCCAAGATGTGGATGAGATGTGCATGACTAAACCTAAGCTAAATATAAAAATGTAAATATAGAACAGAAATATTATATAACGAAGAAAATAAAACTTTCAGTCAACAGCCACTCAATGTTGTGGATCCACGAGCAGAGGCGGGAGTTAAAGAGCATTCCACTTGTGCTTTATGTGGTCTTTCTTGATGCATTTATGTATCGTTTGAGTGCAGTTTTTTTGTGAAAATGTGTTTTATCTATATTACAATTTGCATATCTGTAATCGTGTACAAGATCAAATCGGTGGGATTGTTGTATAGATCAGCGCTGTTGGACTCTGGAGCAGTGGGGGGCTTGGTGTGTCGCACCCAGGATGGAACGTTCTGGGTCATTCCTGTGTGAAGTCTGCGTGGGTTTACTCCGGTCTCCTCCAACGGTCCAAAGACATGCGTTAGGTTAATTGATTACACTAAATTTGCCTTACTGTGTGTGTGTGTGTGTATATATATATATAAATGACTAGTTGTGACCTTGTGTGTGTCGCTGAAATGGCCACTAATGCTGATATACTGACGTTAAATAAATCAAATAAACAAACTGGAGCAGTGGGAATGCATCTTATGGAGTGAGGAATCACCCTCTGGCAGTCTGTCAGACAGGACCGGGTTTGATGGCTGAAAGGAGAGCGTTATCTGCCTTCACTGCTTTATAGTTTGGTGAAGGAGGAATAAAGGTCTGGAGCAGTTTTTAATGGTTTGGGCTGCACCCCATAGCTCGAGTGAAGAAAAGCCTTAAGATGAGATCATACAGTGACATTCTAGATTTGTGCTCCTCTAACTTCGTGGTAACAGTTTGGTCGTTCCAGTCTCAGCAGGAAAGGAGATTGGGGGTCGGGCCGTACCGCTTCATATCAGGGTTCAATCCCGCTGAGTTCAGCCTAGACCAGTCCTGACAATCACGTTCCAAAAAAAGTGGAAAGCTTGTAAGCTCCTACAGCAGCACATTAGGGCTATCGTTTTGGAATGAGCTTCTCGGGGAGCACATATGGATGCGATGTTTGAGCATTCACATACTTTTGGCCACGTAGTACACAGTCATTACTCATGTGTCTGGAGTTATGGACGTGCAGAATTTATGCATTACACATGAGGTGGCAAAAGCTGCGCACAAACTTGGTTCATTCGATTTTGGCCAGAAGTCTTGTACTAATTACGTTAGCAGGCTGAACCACGTTTTGATTCCTGCGACGCGCTTCGAGTCCAAATACTGCACAGCGTGAGGTAGAATTTCAGAAATGGGCCCAGTGTAGGAGATAAAAATGATTGAATTTGGAATCTGTCAGTTCTAGAACACACACACACACACACACACACACACACACACGTCTGCACGAAGGACAGGGGGAACGGTAACAGGAGATTGTTCTCGATGATAATCAAGAAGCTTCGACCACAATAAACATTTGCTTCATTTAGCAGATGCCTCTGTGCATTGACTTACATCATGCAGTACAAACAAGTGTGGGTTAAGGAGCCCAACTGTGGCAGGTTGGCACTGCAGGGATACAAACCTCAGACCTTCTGGTCCATTGGGCAGAATATCAAATGCTAAATCACCAGAAACCAAAAACAAAACTTGGCCTACGTTAGGGAGGAAAGCTATCATGGTATAGTCTTCCTTTTTGTTGTGGTTGTTCTCTCACCTTTTTTAATGCACCAAAATTTGCCAGCAAAATCTGAAAGTGCTGTTTTTTGTTCTGTTTTATTTGGTGACGGAAATTTCAGAAAGGGAAAAAGTTCAGATTTTTGGCAGAAAAAGACTACATTTAAACAAAAGACAACGTTTTTAAAGCTTTATCTGTCCTGGCATCGAGTTATATCTCCGACCTCCTTTGTTTCCGTTCCACTAAATGTTCATCCAGCCAATTGCTTTTGAGGTTCAAACATGATCATGCTTTTTAAGCGTCTTCCCTGTGACCTGGTCCCTTCTCCTGATGCTTCCTCCCCAGTTCTAGGGACCAATTTGGGAGGACCTATCCTCCATGGAGCTGCTCTGGAACTACATTCGTTCCAGGGCTTGTTTGGTTAATACATCCGATTCATGATACAGAGGATACGATTCAATTTTCTCACGATTATCAATTATAAATTCCTTCAAAGGCATTCTTTTTTTATTTCCGAAGTGTAAACAATGCAGATTTCTTGTTCTTGTTTTTAAATATCTCCTACAATTAAAATCATTTTAATTACTACATATATATGTAGGTAACTAAGTGCTATCTTAAATTTTAATTAAGAAGCCATCATGCCCAGCTTATCAAACACCTCAGTTGTGTGTGTGAAATGTCCTATACAGTTATCTGGAAACATCCCAAATCCCTTCAGTTTCCACTGGAGAAGATATGAAGGAAGATCTGCCGTATATGACGTCTGATTGTGCCCTTTTGAAGAATGCAGCGACATCGTTACAATCATCCCCAGCTCCTGTGTTGTGAAAATGGGACAAAGGGAGCACGGATCTAAGAACTATGAAAAAGTTGCTCCGACACGAAAGCATCTTGGGTCTCAGACCCTCTTAGGCCATCCTAGAAATACAGGCTGGGTTTGCGATCATGTGATAGAGAATAGTGGCCTAAACACAGTGGCAAGGAAAAACTCCCTGTTAAAGGAGCTACTGTGGTTTCTTTTCCCATTAGCCGTGTTAGTGTTCTGTCTTCCCCCGAGAAAATTACAGGCAGAATTACTGATCATTTTCGTCTCATCCGGACCTCATATCTGATCTACGCACAGCCTCAGAGGTCCCCAGTTCCTCCCTTTGTCCAAGTGGGTTTACTCTGGGTACTCCATTTTCCTCCCACTTTCCAAAGACATGCGTTCGGTTAACCGGTGGCTCTAAGTTGACCCAGTCTGAATGAGACTGACTAGTATCAGTGCACTCTTAGTCCTGTGGGCATTGAAGCTGAAATAAACAAATAAATCCAATCCTTTAATAATTCAGTCACAAACGTCCCCCTGTTAAACGGATTCAGTCTGAACAGGGCTCTTAAGTGGAACCAGGCTCGAACAGGGAGCTCATCCTCCTCTGGAGACTGGACAATAAATATTTAACCACAGCTGTACGATAGCCTTTTACCTTGTTTGGGTTCTGCTGACTCCGTAGACTTGCAGCACTTGTAGTAAAAGCCATGAGCTAACGTATAAAGGTTGTGAAATCCCTCGGAAATGGCCCGATGAGGTCATGTTTTAAGCTTAACCCAGGCTGCATGCTGGTTTCTGGTTTAAAAAGGGCTCATTCTGAAGTTTCCGTTTTCAAGTATTTCACTTGTGGTATTATTAAAGTAGTATTTATCTCGAAATGCCCCCTCAGACGGCTACATGAAACTAAGGACTGGAAAATGACTGTAGTCTGGCCGACTCTGAAACCTCTGTGGAAAGTCTTTCAAATGGATTGGTATTTTCCATTTTTGCTGCCTATCAATCATGAAAGTGGCTCAAACACTTTTAATAACCTTTTGTTCAAACCCTATCTGAACCCCTGTGCTATCAGCCTCTGTTTTTCCCAGCGTTTGTCCCGCCATCTCTGTCGACGCCGGTGTGTCGCAGCACCTGACGTTGACCCAGAAGTGGCATTTTGCTTTGGGGGCAGTTTACATGCACTTTAATCAGATTTATGCAGTTAACTTACTATTCAAGTGGTCATGTAATGCATGGTTGCCAGGTCCTCTTATTTAAACGCCATTGGGCTTATTTCTATGAAGTCAAAGGTAGTTGCGGGTTGGAGATTTTGTGTAGTTGCTTGTTTTTTTTGTTTTTTTGTACCTGTTTGTGGTTACTCTCACATTGTTGTAGGTTGCCTTTTTCTTTAGTTTTTTTATTTGAATCAATTCACTTCGTTTGGGCTCGTTTCTCTTGCGGGATCTGGCAACCCTGGAATTGCTGAATTCCACAATTCCATCCATATTTTCCACATGGCAGGAGTCACAGGGCCCTCTGGAAGGCGCCACATTTTTCGTTTGAGCCGAGGAGAGCCGGGTGTTGCACCGTAATCAGGTATAATTATGTGAGTATTTGTTACTGGACAAACAGGGTTTACCCAGCACACCTCAGTAGTTACTGATTATTTTAAGTATAGTGTGCAGCTTATACTTGTGATAACGTCGTGTAATTGTGGTTTATCTAACCCTGCGTCATTTGAGTGTCTGCTGAGCTGACATCATATCATACAAACACTATCTTCTATAAGACGAACCTTGTCTAACTGCTGCGGTCCGAGAGCACAGTGCCAGTGTTTTGCATCGTCCGCCATAGCCGTTGTGTACGCTGCTGTTTCTACGCAAATGACCTGTCATATCGGCGCATAAATAAAGACCCATCG
The DNA here is from genome assembly GCA_025084515.1 of Ancistrus triradiatus. Classification (NCBI taxonomy): domain Eukaryota; kingdom Metazoa; phylum Chordata; class Actinopteri; order Siluriformes; family Loricariidae; genus Ancistrus; species Ancistrus triradiatus. The sequence continues at coordinate 263,133 of JAJAGP010000799.1, read as the reverse complement.
GCGTGTTTACACAAAGCAGCGCGAGTGCCATTCGATCCCCGTTTCCTCCTGCCAGGAGAATTCAGAAGAGCTGTAGCGTCTGCGTTATCCCGCTTCAGTCGAAGCCTAAGCCGAGACCGCAGTCTGTTTATCTCTGACTCAGTGCCTTTCTGTTTCTTACACATTATTTGATCAGCGCTCTTCTCGTAAGTCGATAGCAGCTGTTCCAGAAACCGTAGGACTACAGAAATGGCTTTAGCAGGGTTGCGTGTGCGCCGTGGCCGCCGAGCTCGGTTTGCGTCGGCCCTGGTTTATTTATCACAATACATTTTGAGCTATTTGAATTCATTTCTCCCGCATGAATTGATAGAAATATGTAGTAGCGCTCCCTCGTTAGGGGTTTTTGAGTCATGGCAATAAAAACAGTGAAAGATGAGGAACTGTGGGCAGAATTCAATCCAAGTTGGCTCCCAAACTGTGTTGAATTAAGGCCTGAACTCTCAAAAGCCCATCCTAGGATACTGTCAGCGTTTTGCCCCGTGCATAACTCATACGAGTTCGGCTAAAACCAAAACCACACCGGCTATTTAGCATCACAATCAGATCCACATGCAAACGCTGCGCGTGTTTTAAACAGACGAGAGAAATGGTTCCTTTACTGCATTGTCATATGATTTATTTATTTATTTATTCTTCGTATTTCAAAGGTGCTGTTTTCGTACAGCAAATATAACTCAACCTAGAGCTGAATTATTGGGTGTCTCATGAACCCCATAACCATCTGAACTTCTCTGGAAGCTTCTCTACCTCTGAGGAAACAAAAAATGACTGCAGAGCTTTAAGAGATATGAGATAAGACCACCCACCTTCTGAACGGCTTCGGTCGTGGAAATAAATTTCCCTTTCGTTTCTCGGAAAGAGTTTAAATCATCGAAAGAAACCTAATGACTATTAAATAAGTCATGAGCTCCTTATTTAAAGGGAAAGTCCACTGAATGTGCTTAATGTCATTTCCCGTTTTATTGCTATGGCACATACATTCTCGTGTGTGTGTGTGTATGTATGTATGTATGTATGTGTGTGTGTGTGTGTGTGTGTGTGTGTGTGTATATATATATATATATATATATATATACACACACACACACACATATACATACACACACACACACACATATACATATATATATATATATATATATATATATATATATATATATATATATAATATATATATTATATATATATATATTCTATGTTACATTACACACCACAGCACACAATATATATGATGATATATATATATATATATATATATATATATATATATATATATAATGTGTGTGTATATATATGTGTGTGTGTAATGCTTTTGGTTTTGCTTTTATATAAAACAAATTAACTTCTTACCAGCAGTTAGTGTCTGGTCAGGTGGTCGACCGATATGGGTTTTTTTAATTGCCGATATTTAAAGAGCAGTTTGACCGATGGTCGATATATAATTGTAATATCACAAGTTTTTTTTTTTTTTGCAACTCATAAAACTACTAATAATAAATGAGACACATTGCCGAAGTTAAATGAACATTTATTTATGCTATGAAGGCACTTAGGAAGGCGTCTCTGTTTGTACTTTGTCTTTCTATAAATAAAATAAGTCTTATTGTACTTACAGATAACACCATCTTGTTTCTGGGGAGGAAATGAAAATGTGTAAAAACTTGCGACAAAAACAATGTGAGAGTAGTTCCTTCATGGTCCGTCGACATCAAACAAAGTTTATTTAATTGACAGTTTACTTACCACATCCTAAATAAAGAAGCTGCAAGTTGCATGACCTCCAAGTGTTAAAGATAGAAAATCATTGTACTTTTGCTTTGGTTCATATTTGATGATGGATTGAAGGCGTTATTGTGGAGGAGAAGCCTGGGGTTGTTAGAGAAGGAGTGGGGCTGATTGGCTCGGCTCTGGGACTCTGTACAGTCCGATGTAGCGGCGGGCGGCTTTACATTTGGATCGTTGACAGTGCTCGCTCTTTGTAGAGCCACTAAACGTGTGTTTAAATGGGAATAATGATACAGGCAGCTCCTGCGGTCCTGTGCTCGCTTTGAGTCTATAGTTAGATGTATATTGTTTACTGCTAGAATCACAAAAGATCTATGAAACGTCCATTTAGCGTTCAGTCTGTGCCTGTAATCGATCCCACGTGGATTGTTTTAAAACTTCTGAGTCGAGCCTCACAGCTGGTTATTATTACTGACGTTTTACCTGTTCCTGATCATCTCAGTGCGATGGGAGAAAAAAGCCCTTTATTTGCTCATTATAGCATTAACACACATTTATGTTAATCATTTAGCCTTTCACGTTTGGCCATTTAGCAGACGCTCTTACTCGGAGTATGGCCAGATGGGCAGTCTAAATTGTCCTTGTGCCTGTCGTGAATATAGCCATTGTTGCTGGTGCAACGTTAAATAAAACTATTAAACTAATAAATAAACAGACCTACCCAGAGTGACTAATCTTAGTCATACAATCCAAGCCGTTGTGGATAAAGGCCAAAAGTGGAAACTACAGCTGATGCTTGTTTCTCTTCTCTTGTGGGATCTGGCAACACTGGGTGTGTTTACATCCACTTAATAATCTGATCGTAGTCTGATTTCTGCAGTTATCGGATTATTCAAACGGTCACGTGAAGAGCTTGCTCTGATCTAGAAATCTGATTAAGAAATTTGTTAAAGAGCTGGATTTTACTCCAGTAATCGGATTACTCCGAGCATGTCGGATTTGGCAGTCTGCGCATGTGAGCAGAGCAGGTAGCAGGAAACAAAATGGTTGCCAGGTCCACTTATTCCTAGAAATTTTGCTTCTTTTAGGCTTCTTCACACAGACCAAGCGGGGATTCTGTCGTGGGATCTGGCAACTCTGGAAATAAATGCAGCAGCCACTAATCGGCTATCCAACACTTTGTGGAGACTCCGCGCAGAAAATGGAGGTTTTGTTTTAGTATTACAAATTGAATTTCGTCACATTTCTCTGAGAGATTTTTGGCTGCTTGTAAAGTAGAAATCCGATTATCACCAGAGTCATATAAACCTGAAGGCTTCCCATTATCTGATTACTCAAGTGCATGCAGAATCTGATTTTCTGCAGTTATCGGATTACGTGCATGTGAACCTGTGTGTTTGCGCTCGCTCGCTCGCTCTCTAGCTCGTGTTAGGACAAGACTGTTCTGACTCGGTCAACGTGTTTAGAGACTGTTTTGTGTAAAAATGTCACAACAGATCTAAAAAATAAAATGGAGATGTACTGAAGTAACTAAAACCTGAAATATAACTTTGGCCAGTTAAATATTATGAACACCGACCATGTGCAGTTATTTAAGGACGCAGTAACCTGAGGAATGCTGGTACGTTAGTGGCTGCACTGTGAGAATGTGAGAGGAAGCTTGGTTTGTGATGGTATCACCAGTTCCTATGGGGGAGCCACCCTTCGTGCCCATCGCCTCAGGCCCGTCTCCTTATCTCTCCACCCAGTCAATGCCATTTGGAATATCCTGTCTCGTCTCGTCGAGGCTACGATTAGTCATTGCGGTCTTGTCCATATTTGGTCACTGTTTTATTGCCCGTCTTGAGTTGATGGTTTTACAGCCTCCATTATCACCAGATAACCACAGAGACGGCAGCCGGGGCTGAGCTGTTGTGTTGCGTGTTCATCAGTATTCTTTGACCTCATTTATGCTGGCTTTTAATCATCGATTAGAATTAAATCCATATTAATTACTCGGGTCATTATTGCCGGGAGCATTTTTATAGCCGTTATCGTTGGGATGCCGAGAGTCATCGATCTCTCTCTGAGTGATTATCAGGGTTATGTAAAAAAGATCATGCAGGAGTGTTCGAATCAATAACCCAGTCATCCTCGGGCAGGTTCTGACCAGGCTGTTTATTTAATTACTGTGGTCCGCAGTGAGTTTTAATGGACTAATTAACTCTATTAAACACCCCTTTATTATTTGCAACTTTCTACACTCAGTCCAGCCGCTGAAAATAAAGAATCTGTTCAGGAGGGAAAAACCTGTTTATATAGTTGCTCCAGGCTCTGTAAACAGGAGGTAAAAAGGGCAATGGAGGTGCAGTGGTTAAAGTACTGGACGGCTGACCTAATGGCCTGGCCGGCTGCCGCTGTTGGGACCATCAACACAGCCCTCAACTCTCCTTTGCCTGGATTGGACCTTGGACGTCTGCTAAACTCTGTGAACATAAATATTATTAGGAAAATGACAGTGAGGGTTGAGTGTAAGCATAAATTAAGTGACAAGGGGAGTTTGTCTTTTCAAAGAAACTTAAAATGTGCAGTATACACCCACCGACTTCATTAGGTACACCTTTCTGTTTCTGTAGTTCTACAATTACAGCCTGTAGTCCATCTGTTACTCTACATACTTTCATACTGTTCTTTTACACGAAAGTACCAGTGAGTGGGTTTACATGTACTTAATCCGATAGCTGCAGAAAATCAGATTTTGTCAGTAATCCAGTCAGAGTTTACATGCACTTGATTAATCTGATAACGAGAAACCGGATTCGGATTTCTACTTTGCAACCAGCCAATAATCTCACAGAAATGTGACAAACTTTAATAATAAACAAATTCTTCGTTTTTTCGAGTCTCTAAGTGTTCGATAGCTGGCTGTAACGAAGTGGCTCGGTTTATTCCGGGGTTGCCAGATCCTGCGAACGAAAAAAGCCTTCAGATTCATTTGGCCTCTTTTTCCATTGTCCAAGTCTTTAGAATAGGTGGACCTGGCAACTGTGTCGGGTTAGGAAATCTGGTATACATGCAATGAGTAATCGATTACTGGCATAAAGCCCAGCATTCTATCAGATTTCTTAATGTATGCTGTATACATTGCACTTAATAATCCAAAAGCTGCAGAAAATCAGATTTTGCCACTAATCTGATCAACGAGTTTACATGCACTTGCGTAATTAGATAATCGAAAACCTCCGGGTTATCATGACCCAGGTAATAATCCGATTTCTACTTTGCAGCCGGCCTATAATCTCACAGAATGAGGTGATGCAAACTTCAATTTTTTTTAATATTTAATCATCAAATTCTTATTTTTCCTGAGTATGTTTGCGTACGAGTCCCTACACAGTGCTCAATAGCCGTTGTTGCGGTGTTGCCAAATCCCACGAGAGAATTTCCCCACCTAATCAATGTAACTAAGCCCAAAAAGAAGTGGAATTTTTAAGAATAAGAGGACCTGGCAACCATGTTTTTATTCTGCTTGCAGCTCTGCGCACATATGGACTCCGGAAATCGTTAGAAATCATAATGGGGATGTACATGCTATGAGTAATCCGAATACTGGAGTAAAATCCAGCTTTCTTTATTGGATTTTGGATTGTGCTGCGTACAGGGCCGCTTAAAATCAGAGGACTGCATAAATCCGACTGTGATCAGGTTACTATTCAGTGATAAAAACAAGTCTGGTAAACACATTGTGTAACAGGCCTTGTGTAACTAAAGTATTTTTAACAGCAGTGGTTAAGTTACCGCGAAATATAACCGTTACACAACAAGTAATATTTATAAAGAGTTACATAGATCTTTACTGGGATGGCTTCATAATTTGGTTATATTGATCGTAGAGTTATTTATGATCAGCCGTGTGCAGGACTGCTTACACCTGTTCATCTAAAAACACAGGATTGTTACATGTAGCGGTTTGTTTTGGTCATGTCCGGTATCTCTGCTTAATTCGGCCTGATTGCCGCAGACCTGGTCTGACCTTTGGGGTGGAATCTGAAGCTCTGTGGAATCGTATTTGCCGAGGATCTCTGAGGGTGGAATAAAGGTCGTGTGTGTATGAAGAGGCTGCCTGTCTGTCTGCTTAGGAAATGTCAGACCACATCAACAACACTTCTGCTGCCTTATTCGCACTCACAGGCCCGAGATAAGAGTGTGTGTGTGTGTGTGTGTGTGTGTGTGTGTGTGTGTCCTGTGCTACCGTGAGTGATGCTGCTTGATTGCATGAGCTCATCCCCTGGCTCCGCGCTTTATTTGGGGTTTTGGGTTTATAAAGCACGCAAATTGCACATCTGATTTCAGTAACGCGCTGCTTGTTTTGTGTTAATGGTTTTTGTCGGGCTCTGACCTACAGCTAGAAAGGGAAAAAAAAAACGGTGACACAACCGTATGAAAGATTTACACAGCCAGTTCGATTTTCTCCTGCTCTGATGTCGTGTGCTCCGGGGGAGAGCACGGCCGGCTCCAACAGACAGCCCGCAGCTGGCCGGGTGTGGTTTTGGCACCGTCCACAGTCATTAGGCTCACACACACTGCGGATTAACAGGGCAGCACTGGACTTTCTGTCGGCCTCTCTTGTCCTGTTAACACGCGCTCTGCGGTCTGGTAAAATCTGCTCTCTTAAACACTTTCAATCTTAGTGTTGCGCTTCGTCCTAACACACAGGGTCCCATGGTCGTGGTGTTTACTGCCCCATGTTGTTTTCATTCTGTTTAACAGCAGTAAGATGCACAGTGTGCACACGGAGCAGAGACTTGTGACACAAGCAGCTGTTGAAGAAAATTTGTAGTTGTGAACGCACAAAGATCTGATTCAGGTGTGATTGCAGTGCAGGCTCGTCTGGGTCTAAACATTACCTTGCTTTTTCTTTTGCTCCCACACGACACTGGAATTTACTTTAGTCGTTGTAGCTCATACGGAATGGGGTTCTACTGTTCTGCACAAATCTTTGTTTTAGAGGTTTTTTTTCACACATATTTAGTTAAGGTTGTTTATTCTTAAAATACCTGTACAATCTCACTATATACTTTCACTTATTTTCTTCATAGACCACCATGGTAACCCCCACTTATTGAAACAACGTTCTTAAACTAGATCTGAATTTCCTGAAGGAACTACAACAGTGCTTGAAATGTGGCAAACGAAAAGAATAGGGCCAATACTTTTGGCCTTGTGTGGGGGTTGTGTCTGAATACTTTTGGCTGCATGCAGGGCGTGTCCCCAATACTATTGGCCTCAGTTGGGTACGTGTCCCAGTACTTTTGGCCTCGCTCAGGGACGTGTCCCGGTACTTTAGGCCTCGCTCGGGGACGCGTCTTGGTACTTTTGGCCTCGCTCGGGGACGGGTCTCGATAATTTTGGCCTCGCCCAGGGACGTGTCCCGGTTCTTTTGGCCTCGCTCGGGGGCGCATCCCGGGTTCTTTTGGCTGTGTACCAATACCTTTGGCCTTGTGTGGGGGCCGTCTCAGTACTTTTGGCTCAGTTCTTTCCAGCCACACAAGACCAGACTCCTGCCTCTTTGAATGAGGAAAGACCTATATATCCGAAACTGAAAGAGAAATTAACGTTTAAAATACAGATTTAGAATCGCCAGTATAATCTGTCAAAAATGATATAACGTACTAGCGTTGTTGGGTTCTAATAACTTTGAAAAATAAGATTTTTTTTAAAAGGTTATTCTCAAAACTGTGCATACGCATCCCACCGCTACAAAGGGGCCGAGACCTGCCGCCCACTCTCAGATACATTTGCTAATATGCCGATTGGTTCTTTCTAATGACGGGGCGGGGCTTCTGTACTGCAGTCTCATTCATATTTCAACCAGTGCCCTTCCTTACATAATGTCTCTGATAACAGACAGGGGCTGAACATCATCCGGCGTTACAAGTTTAAAGAAGGGTTAACGCGCCGCGCCACATACTGGTGGCTTAGCGGGGTAGAATTTCATTGCTGGCTGGATATTTGTCACGTTTTAAGCTTGGCGAGGGCGAGAGGCGAGGTTGGCGGCTTTTTGAAGTAAAATGCACAGAGGGAAATCCGTCCTGCCATCAGAGGAGGCGAGATAAAGGGGGTCGAGATAAGAGGTTAGACTGTAGAAGGATAATTGCATGTATAAGGCTCTTTCTCTTTTACTGTGTAATAAGCTGTTGTTATTAACTTGGCTTGAATGAATGCTCAATGGGGGGTAACATATTCGGCTGAACATTTGCAGTGGAATTATTACCAGAGGCATACGTTATGTTAGGGCTGGGCGATATGGTAAACGTTATATCACATTAATGAAAGACCTTTTCAGAGTATCACAATACCCGTTCTTATCACAATACCTGTGATCGCGGACAAAATGCATCGGTAGCGACAGATTCTTAAAACCTAAAAACTATTTAAATGTCAGTCAAACAGGACTAATTTCACCCTTCGTAATGAAACATGCAGCCGGTCAGTTCTTTAAGCACTGACGATATTCTTGATAAGCTCAGGAAAGCGTCTCGTTTATCACGATACAATAAAATATCGTCATATTGCCCACCCCTACATCATGTTCCTTAATGGTTTAGTGTAACAGCAGTCCTTGTTTTCAGCATATCTACTCTAAATTGCCGTGCTGCTCCCTCCATCCTGAGAACCACTGTGGTGAACCATCAGACAGTTAGTGGCTCTGGGCCTCTCAAATCCATCTGACAAGCACATGGCGATGAAGAGGAGCATCCTCAGCCTCGGCCAGGTGGAACTGATTTCTATGGTTCTTTTCATAGAATTTAGAGAACAGACACTTTGCGTTTTTCTCCTCACTTTATTTTGGTACCATTGTTCTCTGCTTTGTCTTTTCCTGAATATTTCAAATAAACCACCTTTTTATTTGCTTATAAAATAATTTATTTATTGAAGCTCTACTCTAAATGACTTTCAGTAGAGACCAAGCAGAAGATTCATCTATTGGTTTCTCAAGATGGTCTGATGCATTTACATTTACATTTACAGCATTTAGCAGACGCCCTTATCCAGAGCGACTTACAATTGATACAGTCTTACAATCCAAGCAATTGTGGGTTAAGGGCCTTGCTCAAGGACCCAACCGTGGCAGTTTCGGCAGAGGTGGGGTTTGAACCCTGGACCTTCTGGTCCAGAGTCCAGTACCTTAACCGCTAGGCTACCACAGTCCCATGCATCCGATACACATTTATACACAGCCGGTACTAGAAGTATTGGCAAGGGCTTCGCGATACGATACACATCACGATACATTGCGATATTCCACATAGTTCACTGAAAATATAAAAGCAGCTGAAGTACGAATTATGACGTATAATCTGAGTCGTCTTTATACATCAAATCATACTGATAATTCAGCGGAAAAATTGAGTCAAAACTATACATCGTTCAAAAAATCGATATTTATCGATATATATCACAGAAATGAATATTGTGATATATTGCTGTATCAATGCTTTTAGCAAAGCCCTAGCCGATAGTTGCAATTGGTCTTCACTTGGTGTTGTTATAAAACATGAGAACGGTCAAAGACTTTCTTTAAACAGAACAGAAAACTCGTAATAATTATGAATCATCGCATTACAGGCAAACTTCTTTGTTTAGGAATTTAGGGAATGAATTGTTGCTTTTATGTGCTGTGCTGGTCCGGTGGGGTCCTGACCGTTCGAGAACAGAGTAAAGGGAATGCACAAAGTATGTAGGGAAACTGATGGACTAAAGTCTGTAGTTGTAGAACTACAAAGAGCTTCTGTATGGGAAGTGGAAGTAGGTAAGTGGAAGTCCCCTGAGCGGGACTAATTGACAGTGGGTGTAGAAATAAGGTGTCCCTAATAAAGTGACCAGTGACTGTACTGTACTATTATTATTATTATTATTATAGTAAACATAATTAGGGTTTATTTTGCTGCTGCGTTATCTGGAAGCATTAAATTTGTGTTTTTATACTTGTGAATTTTCTTATGTTTTCTTTTATTACCCTCTTGCTTTATGCTATATTAGGCTCTTGCCTTGTCAGACACTAGGGCTGTGCTAAAATATCGATAGAGCAATATATCGCGATATTTATTTTTGTGATATGCTACATTGATTTTTCAGCTCAAGATATCAATTTTTTGAAGTAAAACACGTTTTAGATTGGGTGCAAACTACCATCTCCGGTTCCTGTAGATGGCGCCGTAGAGTGACTCAGTAGTTTGACTCAGTTTGACAGCTGAATTATCAGTGATGTATTAACACGACTCATTTCAGCTGTTTTTATTGGAATGTGGAATATTGCGATACAAACATATTGTGAACTCCTTTTAAATACCCACCCCTATTAGTAAGAGATCATATATTCAGATAAAATTAATTTTAAAAAAATGCACCGATATCGGATCCGTACTCGTTATTAGCCGATTCCTAGAGGTCAGGTATCGGAATCAGTATCCGAAGTGGAAACCTGGGATCGGTGCATTCCCAGTTTCAGGGAGCCAGCTGGCCTTTGTCTCTGCAGACCTGTTTTATAATCAGCACTCACACATTTTCACCCTGTAACCTGAGCAAGCTGCTGTTACATCATGTGATAACCTTGTGTAGCGCAGCAGCAGGAGACTGGAATGCTGCGAGAGACGGATTCTGGATCACTGTGTGAACTCTCTCTGTAAGCGAGACGGCCTTGAAGAGCTTAGAGAGAGAAGTGTTTCATATAATATGTAATACTTAGGTACAGTCAGCTCCAGAACTGTTGGCACAACTGGCGACCTGCATCTGACCTTCTGTGGTTCATCGGCTTGATCTGCTGCTGAAACTAGGAGAGAAATCCAAGCTTAATTAAGTTAAACGAAATAAATGAGATTAAATACAACACATAAATCCACTCTCAAATGATGGGTTTATCACGCTGGAGTAAAGCACCGTCCTAAAATGCTGAGCAAGCCCCTCCAGAGCCTGCCAGAGGCAGAAACAGAAGAGGCCCTGCCACCGAGCACGGCGACCTTTCCGAAGAGCTGTGATGCTGCTCACGGTGATAACACACAAACACCTGAACCCATCTAAACCACAGCAAGTGTTACAGGAGCCTGTCATACGAAGAGTGAGTGCGATTTATTTAGGGCTGTTTTGTGTAACCTGTTCTTACCCTTTTGGGTCTGTTTAGGGACACGCTGAACTGGGAAGAGTTTTATAAGAGACTAAACTCGCGTCGTCTCTAAGCAGCTTTACAATGATCTAGCCTAAGGCGACAGAGGCAAGGAAAATTTCCCTAAACGTTGTATGGAAGAAACCTCGGGAGGACCAAGACGCAAAAAGGGACCAAAACTCCTTGGAAAGCCTAGATGTTATATTTAAAAGATACCTAGAGTGGAGCAAAAAAGTATTTAGCCAGCCACTGATTGTGCAAGTTCTCCTACTTCAAAAGATGAGAGGTGTCTTTAATTTTCATCAGAGGTACTCTTCAACTATGAGAGACAAAATGAGGAAAAAAATCCAGGAAATCACAATGTAGTATTTTTTAAGAATTTAATTGTAAATCATGGTGGAAAATAAGTATTTGGTCAGTAACAAAACTTCAACTCAATACTTTGTAACATAACCTTTGTTGGCAATGACAGAGGTCAAACGTTTGCTGTAAGTCTTCACCAGGTTGGCGCACACTGTAGCTGGTATTTTGGCCCTTTCCTCCATGCAGATCTCCTCTAGAGCAGTGATGTTTTGTGGCAACACGGACTTTCAACTCCCTCCACAAATTTTATATGGGGCTGAGCTCTGGAGACTGGCTAGGCCACTCCAGGACCTTGAAATGCTTTTTACGGAGCCACTCCTTCGTTGGCCGAGCGGTGTGTTTGGGATCATTGCCATGCTGGAAGACCCAGCCACGTTCCATCTCCAATGCTCTCACTGATGGAAGGAGGTTTTGGCTTAAAATCTCACGATACATGGCCCCGTTTATTCTTCCCTTAACACGGATCAGGTGTCCGTATTAATTAAGTGAAATATGGTAGTTGGAGTTCAGTACAGAACTGTATATTCTAACGTCTAACATCAGTCGAGCCGTGCTCAAGTCTGGCATGGCCGCTGTGAAGTTCCTCACCTGTTTTGGATCTTCTCTGAACTGGACACATTCTATATGCAGCAGGGATGAGGAAGTGGAGCGTGTTCCAGCTAAGGATTGATTTGAATGTTGAATTTGTGTGCTCACGTCAACACGCCACAGGATGTTTCAATAAAGAACAATGAGAGATCATTTTCTCTTAAATTCCTTTAGGGTTTAATACAGTTGCAATGAATTAACAATGTCCCCTGTCACTGGGTGCTTTATTAGGTAACCCTTGCTAGTACCAGATGGTCCCCCTTTGTCTTCGTGGTATAGATTCAGCATGGGACTGGAAACTTGGAGATTTTGGTCCATATTGACGTGAACGCATCACAATCGTCTGCATACCCTGGTTGTAACGAGTGGTTATTTGAGTTATTGTTACCTTTCTATCAGCTCAAACCAGATTTTTTTTCTCTTGTTCGGACCATTCTCTGTAAACCCTAGAGATGGCGCTGTGTGTGAAAATCCCAGTAGATCAGCAATTTCTGAAATACTAACCAACATCAGCAACCACGCCATGTTTAAAGTCACTTAAAGCACTTTTCTGATGCTCGGTTTAATTCATGAGCTGGTCTTGATCATGTCTGTATACCTAAATGCGTTGAGGTTCTGTCACACGATTGGCTGATGAGATATTTTTGCCTTAACGAGCAGCTGAGTAGAAGCTCTGAGCTCGTTCTTTATAACATAACCAGCCTGATTGTGGAAGTGTAGGAGCTGCAATCGTTTTCTCCACAGCTGTAACTACATTGCGGTGTGAAGTTTTGATCTCGGGCTCCTCATCTGTTCTTTTGACAGCAGTCTCTGTAGAACGGCGTCAGCAGGAATCCCATTCGGAGCTTAATGCGTCTGAGCAGCTCACTTTTCAAAGCCGCAATCACCGCAGCCTCCTCGATCCGATTCCACTGATGGACTCTGAGGCTGCCTTGGAGCTCATGTCCTGAATTTGGCCCCTGTGGTTCCTCATATTTGTATGATTTAGGAGGTCGTGTGGGGTTGGTTAAATCCCTAAACGCTCGTCAACTTTAAACGAGAAGAATATAAACGCAATCGTACCTTTATTTTTATCTAAGACTTCCTAGCGACAGGTGGCTCGTCTTAGAATAAGCAAAGCTTCCCGTTTTTATCCTGCTTATCCTGGGCCAGGACACGTTGTACAGGGTGCCCGGTCATCGCAGGGTTGTGTAACCTCATCGCCCGATGCTCACTTCGGAAGCCCAGGCCAGGGTTCAAACCACAGGTCCTCAGGAACTGCTGGTTCCAGGAGCCGGCTCTTAGCTCTGAGCCACAGGAGCTGCTTATATTAGAAGAAATGGACTTGAATTAAAGGTTGGGTTACTTTCAGATCTTACCAAGAGGTTAGCTGTGAATTTCATAATCTTTTTACTAGACTTGGGCCACAAATTGATTATCAAACGTTGTGTTCGTTGAAATTATCCATCTGTCGTGCAGTACATTAGACACTGCTGTTCAAATATTATCCCACACTTAGTAAAGTGATTTATATTCAAGATGTGCTGCATCCAATTAAACAGGACTAATTACACTCTTTTTATGAAACGTGCAGGTGGTCGGTGTTCCTCAACACTCAGAAAGCATCTGGTCAGTAAAGTCTATCCACTTCTGAGCTTGTTCTTTATAATATAAACAACCTACGTTCGTTTTCTCTACAGTTTTGATCTCAGGCTTCTCATCTGTTTTTTTGACATCAGTCTCTGTAATCCTGTTCGAGTCTTGATGCATCTGAGCAGCTCACGTTTCAAAGCTGCACTCGTTAGAAAGCCTAACGTCTGTCACGATCACACAATTTATCACGTTACGATAATATATCGTCATATTGCCCACCTCTACATTACATTAACATCATTACAACAGTCACTTGCAACCGATGCAGTCTTGGCAGAGGCGGGATTTGAACCCAGGACTTTCTGCTCCATGGTCCAGTACCTTAACTGCTAGGCTGCCACAGCCCCATCATCGTCTCTGGTGAAACCCAAAGTCCGCGTGCCAATCGTGCTGCGCTGACATCTAATTATGACCCTTCCTGATCTTAAACGTGGCCATCAGCACACGGACACATTGAAACTGCCATTTAAATGCCATTCCACATAATTGGAAGGGAAGAGCCATTTCAGGACGGAGCATTATTGACCTTTCTCTAACGGGTGCCCCCTTCAGAAGCAGCTTTTCTTCTGCTTTCACTCAGGACAGCAGTCTGACCTTCACTGCAGATCTTCACTCAGCAGAGAGAGACTCTCTTTCGGTTTTCATTTTAGCTTCGGTGCAGCTTTATACCTCATAAAGGCAGGGTATGGCCAAAAGTATGTGAATACGTTTTCTAAGAAAGCTTGTGCCTTTACAGACATGCTTATTGCTGGCTGGAGCCTGAAATCATAACACTGCACTCTGATTAGGCAAATAGAATGTGTTTTGTTGTGTTGTAAAATGGAACCGTTTTGTCCAGTAACGTAATGTAAGGAAGATGAAACAATCCTCCTTCACTTGTTATATTGTCCATGTTCAGCATAATATGGAGTAAATTGGCGGTATCGGATTATTAAGCGAATGTAAACGCACTCGCTGTTACTCACCTCAGCTGAGCCTGGATTTGCTGTGATTGGTCAGTATTACAGACTTCAGCCTGGTTGTTGTCGTGGCTGAGGGAGGCCGTGCTGCCGCTACACAACAAGCATGTGATTTACTGTAAGCTGCCATGGTCTGGCAGAAAGGTGTAAACAGCAGGAGAGGGCATTAGCGCTGCCAAAATCCCTGATCCATGGGTTCAGAAATGTCTCGTTCATAACCGGTGTGTTTGTTTCACACACAGCTACTCGTTTGTTTCTTTTCCAATCCCTTCGCTTAGTCTGAGACGTTTCTGGATCGGACTCTGTAACTGGCTGTTTACTCTGCAGTATGTTGTCTGTTTAATGAACTCTTGTCTCATGATGTTTTCTTTCGTTCTATTTATTTCAGATCTGGTATATTACAATCCCCGCTTCACTAACTTGGTTTCATTCACTAATTCTCTGAATTAGTTTCATCCTTAGAGTTATCATCTATGCTGCCCAACTGGGTCAGGTCCCTTTTTGAGTCAAGATTTCTTCCTCGTAACACTTGGAGTTTTTCCTCGCCACTGTCAGTTTGACATCGGACGTAGATATTGGGAGATAACCTAAAATTAAGTTGCTTTGAGCTCTTTGGTCTTGGCCATGGTTGAGTTTGGAGTCTGACTGTCTGAGGCTGTGAACAGGTGCCTTTTATACAGATGACGAGGTCAAACAGGTGCCATTAATACAGGTAACCAGTGGAGGACAGAAGAGCTTCTTAAAGAAGAGGTTACAGGTCTGTGAGGGCCAGAAATCTTGCTTGTTTGTGGGTGACCAAATACTTATTTTCCACCATGATTTACAATTAAATTCTTTATAAATTCTACTATTTTTTTTTTTCTCATTGCTTTTGCTTTTTTAATTTTCCCTTCGCGTAACGTGTGGCAGAGATTCTGCCGTGTCTTTTTCCCGTCGCCAACTTAAAAATCTGTGCTCTGAATTGCTCAAAAGTTGTTTGAACCCATCTCCCTCAACCGCCTGAATTGGCACAGTGTCCTACGCAGTTGGTTTTGTAGTTGGTGGCATTTGTCTTGCCATCTGCTGTTTTTCTTGTCGTAAGGCACTTTTTTTTGCAGAATCATTCTAAGGTTTGCTGAGTGTGATTTTGTGGCTGGTTTAAGTCTGCCGTGGACAGCTGACAAGTCAAGTTTGGCCTAATCTCCATGTTCTGCTCGGTGGTTAGTTCCCAGATGGTGAAATAAGTTAGCGGAGCTGTCTTTCCAGCATAGTTCTGCTGTGCATACCTGTATTACAGTATCTGATTGTTGAGCGAAGCCTAATCTGGAGCGTCCCGCAGTTGAGCCACGTTCTAGGGTCAGCTTGGTGGCGGTGGGATTTGAGCTTCCAACCTTCTGATTGTTAACCCAGAGCCTCAACGCTGCACCTCTTTACTCCACAGGCCTTGTAGCTGCGACTACAGAACAACACAAAATCCGGCGCCACGCCAAAACAGCCCGCATGCGGCATTTTCCTGACATCACCCAGGCCTGTACGAGCTACACAACTTTAGGTGTCACTGTTCTCGGCGTCTAAATTTCATTCCGTTCCCTCCGAGGCGCGTTCTCCCCTGCCGCGCTGACATACAACAGCTTTGCTTTGCGTTCGTTCCCCGGTCGGGGTCACAGTCAGGTCTGTAAACCCCACAGCTTTGAAGTCCAAAGCATTCCAGACTCAGCATGAAAGGGAAACTGTCAAAACACGGACCTACACATGTGCAGGTCTCTCCGCTGTTGTGGCTGGCACTGAAACCGGAGCCTGTGTATCTTTTTGTGTTTTTGTTTTCTGCATCCGCCTTGGCAGGGGGTCCGGGGACGACTGAAGAATAAGGGTAACCTGAGACGCCCGGGCCTTGTGGGGATTTTGTGAACAATGCAGTTCAGTCTTCGGCGAGTGGGGGAGGGCTCTGCGGCGCGGTCGAAATAGCAGCTCGCACCGAATGTGAACTTTTTCTTTCTGCGCAGACCTGAATAAGCAGGAAATGTGCTTCTTAAGGAGGTTATGTGCTTTCTCAGAGAGGCAGAGGAACTGGACGTTTAAATAAAACAGGACTATTCATTTTGTTGAACTCGCTGCATGTCAGAAGTGGGGGAGGTTACGACTTCATCACCCACCTGTAATGAGTTTCTCTGGCGAGCCGTTTCCAGGGGTGGACGGGCACGATGAAGTGAAGCACGGCCTGAATAAAAATCTGAGTGGAGCTAAAGCTTTCACATGAGCAAAGCCAAATCCCAAAGCAATGTCCTTCTTGGCACTAAAGGGACACTTTAGCGTTTGAAGCAAGTTCAGAAATATTTCGGAGCCAAAACAGTGCATTATGCTGAAGTGATTGGACCATGAGGCTCTGTGAGGCTGGCTTTCCTTAGACTGTAAAAAGAAAAGTGTAGATAATCAAACATGGTTTGTAATGGACAAAATGAGTAAAAAAAATCACATTGTAGGATTTTTTAAAGAATTTAATTGCAAATCATGGTGGAATATAACTAATTTGGTCACTAACAAAGTTCAACTCAATACTTTTGGTAACAAGGGGCACGCCTGGCACTGCAGGATCTGAGTACCTCTTGACGTAGTGTGTTTACTGATGGTAGCCTTTGTTACTTTGGTCGCAGCTCTCTGCAGGTCATTCATCAGGTCCCTCTGTGTAGTTCTGGGATTTTTGCTTCACCGTTCTCATGATCATTTTGACCCCCCCCCCACGGGATGAGATCTTGCATGGAGCCCCAAGATCAAGGGAGATTATCAATGGTCTTGTATCTCTAACTTACCATTTTCTTTTTTTCATTTTCATTTTCTACCAATTTGCTCCCACAGTTGATTTTTCACACCACCCCTGCTTGCCTATTGTAGATTCACTTTCCTTCTTCTCAGCCTGGTGCAGGTCTACATTTTTGTGTCCTGGTGTCCTTCAACAGCTCTTTGGTCTTGGCCATGGTTGAGTTTTGGAGTCTGACTGTTTGAGGCTGTGAAACAGGTGTCTTTTATATACAGATAACGAGGTCAAACAGCTGCCATTAATACAGGTAAACGAGTGGAGGACAGAAAGAGCTTCTTAAGAAGAGGTTACAGGTCTGTGAGAGCCAGAAATCTTGCTTGTTTGTGGGTGACCAAATACTTATTTTCCACCATGATTTACAATTAAATCTTTAAAAAATCCTACACTGTGATTTCCTGGATTTTTTCTTCCTCATTGTGTCTCTCATAGATTGAAGTGTACCTATGATGAAAATTACAGACCCCTCTCATCTTTCGAAGTAGGAGAACTTGTACAATCAGTGGCTGACTAATAAATACTTTTTTGCCCCCACTGCTGTATACAGTGTACTCTCGATCTCAAAATCAGATTAAGAAATTTGTTAGAGAGCGCTGGACTTTAATCCTAGTATTCAGATTACTCATAGCATGTATACCAGTTACTCGATTATAACTTGTTTTCAGACTGCGCATGTGCGTGAGCCTTCCACTACGGTTGCCAGGTCCTTTTATTCTAAAGACTTGGTGTTGTTTGGCACCTCTCTCCATTGATTCTAGTGTTTTGTTTTTTTTCCCCTCACTGCATCTGGCAACCCCAGAGTTAAAGGCACCATGGAATTAAAGGCAGCGAAGCCACGATCAAACACTGGCTGTCGCTGATCTCTCAAAAAGACTCTCGATTGGAGAAAGCAAGTAGTGTAGTGTGAAAGTCGTGTATGGTGTCCGAGGCATATGACGAGTTTTTGACTGTTCTTTGCAGAGTGAAGCATGTGACACATTGCCATCATTGCAACTCATGCCATCACACCACCTCGACCAAACCCTGTGCCCGGTTTGCTTTCACCTGTCCAGCTTTCCTCAGCTCTTTAATCTTCTTGTTCAAAGTGGTGTAGAGCTTTAAGTTTGTCTGTAATCTAATCTACTAATGTAATCTTTATTCGCTTTGAAGTGTCCATTAGACTTCCTCACACAGCCCTTTCCGTTCATTAGTGCGTTGAGTGAACCTTGTTGCAGTTCCTCAATCTCGTCCTCTGCCGACGAAACCTTGTTTGAAGCAGTCAGATGACTGGTGTGTTAGATAGTATCAAATGGAGAATGTGAAGGACGGGCAAAATGCCAGCACAGAAAGGCACCGACAACAATTGAAGCGATTGCCTCTGTGCTTTTTTAAACGCTGCATACCTTCAGAGTTTGTTTGTGCACCGAGTTCAAACCTTTTCTTGTTTTCTAAGCTTTGTTTACAATCTGCAGTCTCTAAACTTGAGCTAAACTAGTGCCATTAATGTACTGAAGTGAAAGTAAAATCCCTATATTTCTATTCCCATATATAACGTTAACCTTTCTCTGTCTTTATTATTCTGGACAAAAACCAAAGGTGCCATTTTCATTGGACGGAATTTTGGTGTGTCTACAACTTAAGAGCAGCCTGATAATGTCCTTTCAGGGCAGTCGGCAGGTGATTAAAGGAGATGTGAAGGCATGGATGGCGCTGTTATCGATATAGTCCAGATCGCATTTCTGAGACATCGAGAGCATGAATTATATACAATTTCTTAGTATTACGTGAAGATATGTTGGTTAAGAGAGGCAACAAGTCAACTCATTTTCATTTTCAATTACACTCGACCTACTTCCCCGTTTGTAACGTCCTCGTTTCAAATACATCATGAAATAATGTATGAAGGATGAATTCTGACCTGAAACGGCCTACTTCTATTGTACTGCGCTCACGCTCGGTTTCTAGTGTGTTCGTAATGTTTGCCTTTGAAACATGGTTTCCACAAATAAATAAACAGTCGGAACATGATGCTGAAAGATGGAAAAGAATAAATCGTTCTAATCGAATACCTTCCCCACACCGAGTTGATCTTGTAAACAGTGTATTTGGCGCCCTCTAGCAAACATTGTGTCAATAACTGTGTCCTTGCCTGAGGACTCGGCTGTCTTTTGGCTGGTCCAGTGGTGCTTTAAGCAGGAAAAACCTGTCGTGTTTTTTAAATACATCACCATTATTTAATATCGTCGCCCGTGCTGGTATACTGGCACGCCACCCCACCCAACTGCAGTGTTTATTTTATAATAAATCCTTTTTTTCTTTTCTCCATATTTTAACGTTGCCTTTCCCGGTCAAGATTACAGGACCTCCAGTGTGTATCACAGGGCATTGGGGTGTCCTGGTACTCGCCCTCAGACACTAGCAGTCGTGTCTGCATATGGCACCCAACCCAGCTGCAGGGGAACTCGAACCCGGCCACGGTTTTTTTATTTATTTGCTGTTTTTATGCAATAGCGTGTAAACGTTCCAGACTGAAATGGAGTCGATTAAATGTTCTATATCAATGTATGCCTTGGCTGAGTTGGAATAAACTGGACTCTAATCCTCTCTCTCTCTCCCTCTCTCTCTCAGGCATGGCTGCCGGTGCTCTGGTGTCCCTTTATCTCCACAGGCCCTGAGTGAGTGAAGCCGGGGGCTGATCGGTGCATTGTCAGGGGAGTGACTTAGAATGATTTAGCAGGGTGGCACCAGCCGTGCACAGGAGGAGGAGGAGGAAGGGCAAGAAGATGGGTGTGAATGCCAGCTATCCTCAGTCGTGTTCCCCCCGGTTCGGGGGACATTCACCGACTCGGCAGACTTACATAGGTAAATCTCATGGCTCCTCTTTCCCTGCACCTGCTTAATGCAGTCTTTGTTTGATCACTGTGCTGGTGACGAATCCAGGTATTTTAAAACACATCAATCGACTGTGTGTTGAAATGAAGTGATGTGACTTTTGGTACGAGCGTGCTGTGTTGAGAGAAACTTCGTCATGAGAGACACATCTTGAAAAGCAGGCAGTGATGCAGATTTTCTTCCCGCCCCGCTGGGTCGCCTTTTCACTGTCCTCGTGTGAATACTTTCAGATCCTTGTAGTCAGTAGAGCCATAAAGTCGTAAGATTTTCAAAAATGACCGAGCACTGGAACATCGGGCAGAAGCATTGAGTAAGCTGTCATTTGGGACGCATCAACAGTTTGTGTATAAAGCAGGCTTGCTTGAAAGGACATTAGATGACCTCATAGTTTCCCGTTTGAAGCAGGTAAAGGCTTTGAAGCTACTTTTTTCCTCTCTACTTTTAATGCTTCTTTAGGGAAGCTCCTCTGTACCGGCGCTAATGTTTTCATATTACATCAGAAGATCCGAGTCATTCAATAACTTATCATTAGGATTTGGCAGCTTTGTTTACGTGCAGTTAAATAACCTTGATGGGATTCAGTGGTCTCTTTCGCTTTGTGTAATGAGGGACTGATGTTTTTAATAGTGAGGTGATAGCATTGCTACTTTTCAAATCTAATCCCTCATTATGTTACAACAGAAGCAGTTTGAGTCTAAACTCCCAAATAATACATTATAATGTTATTTATGTAGAATCATTTAGTCTTAGTTATAGTCTTAGTCAATTAGTATTGGAGAGAAAGAAGCCGTGGTGACCTGAAGAATGAGAGACAGAGAAAGGGATGGACAGACAGCAACAAAGAGACTGACAACCAAAGAGAGGGAGACGGTGACAGACAGACCGCGACAAACTGCGAGAGAGACTGACAGTTAAAGAGAGACAGACTGATAGACAGAGATAGATGGACAGATGGTGAGAGAGACAGACAGACTGAAAGAGGCAGACAGACATGCATACAGACAGCGACAAGCCACGAGAGAGACTGGCGTTTAGAGCAAGACACAGATAGCCAATGAGATAGAGAGAGATGGACAGATAAGACACAGACAGACAACCAAGAGAGCAAGACCGACAGTGAGAAAAAGACAGATGGACAGACAGCGAGAGAGCGACACTGACAGACAGTGTAAGGGAGAGAGAAGGAGACGGGCAGACACATACAGACAGCGAGAAAGACACTGATGGGCACTGAGAAGGACAAACCGAGAGAGACAGGCAGTGAGCAAGAGACAGACAGACAATGAGAGAGAGATAGGCAGACAGGCAGCCAGCAAGAGGGGGAGAGAGGCAGACGCATACAGACGGCAAGAAAGACACACTGACGGACAATGATTCGAACAAACCGATGGCCGTACGGGCAGGCAGTGAGACAGTAACAGAAGGAAAGACTGTGGGAGAGAGAAAGATGGACAGACAGTGAGAGCGGAGGACAAAGACAGTTAGAGGGAAAGACAGACGGACAGAGAGAGGTGGGCAGACTGACCAACTGAGAAACACAGATACCCAGCAAGACAGGACGTGATGACCAGATAGATACCAGAGATCTGATGGAAAGCAGAGGGAACCAACATGAAAAAGCAAGTTCAACTTAATAATTATGGACCTGATCCAGTGTTCAGGAATTAAATACTGAATGCGTTCAGGAAGAGTAGGAATCCACTCAACAATGGCAACAAGCATGACCAGGAATGATGTTTTATTCCATAACAGGAATTACAGACCTTACTGAACCATCAAAAAAGTGAAAACACCAGTGTCCTGGGAGCAAAGCCTTTATTATCTACAACATACAGTACTGTTGGTGCAAAGGACCAAACAGTGGCAGGGCTCGGAGTCGAATCCTGTGCCTTGCGTATAATAAAGATCTCTTGCTGTCTTAATCGTGTGGCGCTGTCTTGCTTTCACAGGTAGCTGCTATAACTCTGGGGTCCATGGCGGCGAGTCCAAGCTCTACAGCCTGGAGCACTGCCCCGAAAAGCCTCAGGACAAGAAGAAGAAGAGCTCGAGCCTGGCCACGCTGAAGCGGAGGTTCATCAAGCGGCGTAAGGCGAGCCGCTCGGCCGACCACGCTCGCCACATGCGAGATCTGCTCTCGGGCTGGGACGTGCGGGACGTCGCCGCCCTGGTGGAGGAGTACGAGGGCACGGCGGCGCTCAAAGAGCTGAGCGTCCAGGCAGGCTTGGCCCGCCCCGAAGCTCGCACTCTGTCCCAGGACCTGGCTTCTCTCTACCAGCACAAATACTGCACGGACGTCGAGCTGGTGTTCCAGGATACCCGCTTCCCAGCTCACCGTGCCATCCTGGCTGCCCGCTGCCCCTTTTTCAGGACTATGCTGTCCTCCTCACCCGGTCACAGCACCCAGCTGCTGCTGGACGTGGGAACAGCGGGCATGGACGCCGCCATGTTTTCGGCGCTGCTGCGCTACCTGTACACGGGCGAGCTCGGGGCCGAAGACGCCCGCCTGCACAACGTGGACGTCCTGCTTCGGCTGAGCGAAGAGTTCGGGACGCCCCGCTCGCTGGAATCGGACATGCGCGAGCTGCGCCAGAGGATGTGCCACTACGACTCAGTGCTGTGCTTCTCCTCGGACTCGGAGCCCGACGAGCCGTTCGGAGCCGACGTGAGCGGAGACGAGGAGGAACTAAAGGCCCACAAGGCCGTGCTGGCCGCCCGCTCGCCCTTCTTCCGCAACCTCCTGCAGAGGCGCGTGCGCACGGCCGAGGAAGAGAGCTGCCCGGCGCGCATCGTCCTGAACGAGTCGATCATCCCACGCAAGTATGCCGGCGTGGTGCTGCACTGCATGTACACGGACGCGGTGGACCTGGACCGGGTGGTGCGCTGCAGCCCCGCCGGGAGTCTGTGCGAGGCCCAGGCTTTGGCAGCCGGGAAGGGGAGCATGAGCAGGGCCGAGGAAGCCATGGAGCTCTACCACATCGCCCTCTTCCTCGAGTTCAGCATGCTCGCCCAGGGTGCGTATCGAGCTTCTGCCTCTCCTTCGGTCTGTTCGGTTTCTGTTTGTCGAATTTGAGGTGGTATTTTTACATAACATCAAGCTTAATCCAGCTTTTTTAGCACCATAGCTCGTGCCATTTTGACCACTAGGGCTATCCGGGTCCAGCAGACTAACACTAGTGTCTCCCTTCGCCCCTGTCAACTCGATCTCCTTCCCCCTCGCTCCTTTCCATCGCTGTCTCCATTTCTTCAGTTCGATCCTCGTGCCGGCTCTCTCCGGTCAGCCTCCTACACTCCAGCTTTTGTTTACTGCCCAATTATTCACACACGCTGTCAACAGAGAAGGGTGTAATAAAAAAAAGATGGACAGGTTTGCTCCGTACCATGTTTAGCGTTCAGGCATTCCCGTACGTATCGCTGCCGCTCCTTAATTATCATTAAATAGTTCTAATTTCATACGTGAACGTACAACACGGCTGCCTCCTGCTGACAGATGAATGATTCTAACAATTAGAGTTAATGAGGTCCTTTTGGACGGGCTGCCAGGGGAGCAAGCAGGATATCATTCAAGTGCGACTGCTGCCAACACAGCCGCGGGTTAAAGCGACGACGTGCCGGAATCCACCTCCGAACATCGATCCGTCCTCAGCCCGCAACCAAGCTGCAGTTCAGGGCCCGGGTTCATTTTTTTCCGCCGCTGTTATTGATGGGGCCCCGATAAAGGGATTGATTCAGTGACCCAGATCAGTGGTTTCACAAAATGGGCTATTGACGGAGAGATAATTTCGTTTCAGTGGTAACTAGAGCAGTTAATGCCAGTGCGGACACGAAATGCTTTGTGTGCCATACTGTTACAGGAGCGTAGTTGTTTTATCTGCTAAGAGGGCAATCCTAAATTCATTACCTAGCGACCTGGAGAGGTGCCGAGAGCCGTAAAGGAAGGAGAAATAAAAACAGTATGAAGAGCCTGATACAGCTGACTGACTAAAGAGGTGGGTTTAATGGCAGCTCCATTAAATATTAACAGCTACGCGCCTCATAACGTCCGTACGCTTCTCTGGTCTGATTATTGTCCTCATCATCATCTGCTTAATCCAGATATGACCTTACATTAGCTGTCATGGAGATCAGTGTTCTGTCTGTTATGCCATCTGGTGCAGTTTCATTTTTGAGCACCAGAGGGTGCAGTAATGTCATGATCCCGTGCGTATCTTCCGTTCTGCAATTGGAAACTCGTTAAGCTGAAGATGAATTTGAAATTGAGGCTGTTTAAAGGCTCGGTGAGCTTGTTTATTAACTTTGTTTTTTAATTTGTTAGCGCTTTGTTTTTTAAACTTCGCAAAACTGGTACAACAGTACAATTTTTGCTGTAGCTTTATGTGAAACTCCTAATTTCAGTCAATAAAAAAAGGTTCAGTTGTGTGTGAAATGTGCTGTACAAAATATCTTTAAACGTCCCAAATCCCTTCAGTTTGAACTGGAGGAGATGTGAAGGAAGATATGCCATATATGACGTAGGATTCCCTCTGTTGTCGAAAGAATGCGACGACATTAATTAGATCTCCATTAAGGGAAGGAAGTTTTTGATGAATTTATCAGTACAGTTCCTGCTGAATAATTAGTAAATCCAATTATTTACACTTCTGTTTCTAGTCATTGCTTTTAGGTTTTTTTTCTTAATTGTATTCAGGAAAACAAGCTTTATTTTGTATTGTTTATTTTTTCCCATTCTTCAGTCAATGTAGTCTGTTAAGAGTTCATTTTAAACTTTTGGGGCTAGAGTTTCCGTTTCTTCCACTGCCTGAAGCCTCCATCTTTAGGAATCAATAATATCTGCGGCCATGTTGTTAGGCTTCACATAACTGTGGTGTTAGGGCCCTAATTCTCAGATTTGTGCTGTCAGACTTTCTGCGTATCCAGATTTTTTCTTTGCCTCTCTTGGCCACCGTTCCTCAGCTGATGTTGGGTGCAGACAGCGGCATGTAAAACCTAATCCTTAATCAGAGTTTGGCTGCAGCTGGTGTTGGCCGATCGAGAGAACGCCAGCATGTCATTGTTTTGATAAACTTGGGAGAAAGTGTTGAGTCTGCTGGACGTCTGGATCAGCGTCAGCAGATCTTCACGACTGTTTAGGAGCGTGAAGAAAAGCTAATAGAACCGAGGAAGACACTTTCTCTAAATATTATACCTCTATGTTAAACAAAGGCGTATAATACATGTAATCTTGGATAATCTCTGTAAATATCCTGATAAATATCGGTACGTTCTGGCTCGGCCCCGGTCAGGACTCGTCTGACGTTAGGTTAATCTGAGCGTGTCTGCGTAGCGTCACCCGGTGGCTCGCACGGGCCTAATCAGCGTCTGAGCATGTGCAGCTCTCCGCTGGGAGTTCTCTTATTATTACCAGCTTTATGTAGAGCGAGACGTCAGGCGTCTAATTACATTGTTCTAGGCTTAGCAAAGGTTATTCCGAAACATCCTCCATCAGACGGTTGGAGCAGGCTTTTAAATATTACATGTACTAATTATTTTCCCCTCAGCTGTTCCAGTCCTTGTACGAGTCCCAGAAAACCCCAGATGCGATTCGTCTTTCTGCTCCAGACTCGGCCAGACAGGCAGGCAATTTTAGCACTTGTGTGTTATCGGCTTCCTCTGGGAAATAAAGAGCGATGTTTGACCTCCTGTGAAATGGAGCGGCGGTAGCTGGTCATTTAGCACAGATTTGGGTGGGGACGGGTGGACGTAGGTGTAGAGCAGGAAAAAGAAACTCATGTGGCACCCGATGTGTTTTCTCTGTCTCTGGAGTTTTGGATATTTTGCACCCAGACGTTTTATATTAAACAGGTCTTCGTCAGTCATCTGTAGTTAAAAAGATGAACTCAGGTCCTGGGATAGCTGTCGTACTTCTGTATCAGAAAATGATTCAGATAGTGAATATTCCAATAGCTGGAGCCAGTTTCTATTATTGGTCGAAAACCGAGCAAATTTGTCCCATAAGGAATAATCTAAATAAGGCGTTAGAAGCATTAATGGAGCTGTGCTGTACAGTCTATGACTGTAATGATAAGTAAGTTCATGTTTTAAAAACCCACTTACATGAACCTACAGTTGGCCAAAATCATAACACAAAGCTTATTTTGGTAATAAGTGGGGGGGTAAGAAAAATCTCATGTCATTCAGTGAGTAATGGATTGAAAGTGAAAAGTAAAAAATAACACTCTATTGGTGAACTCCGGTCCCTAGCAAAGCTGCTAAGCGAACTGCAGCCTGTTTTTCTTTCAGTTGTCTCTTACTAATCATTTTAGGACCCATGGAGACAGTATTTGCACCAAGAATGCAGTACTGTAGATGTAGCAATAAAAGAAAACACACGATAAACACAGCGCAGATCCGCAACTGAGAGAGTGCCACTGTGAATCTGAATCACTGTTCTATTTGAATAATGGATCTAAGTGAATAGTGAATCCAGAAGGTCCAGGGTTCAAATCCCACCTCTTCCAAGCTGCCACTGTTGGGGTCCTTTAGCAAGAACCTTAACACCACAATTGCTTGGATTGTAAGATACGTATCAATTGTAAGTCGCTCTGGATAAGGGCGTTGTGTGGAAATGTCATTTAGTGCTTTTTGTGAAAACGTGTAATTTATCGTCCTTATGCTGAGCCCTGTGTACGAGGCGTTAACACACACATTTCCACAAGATCGATTATCCAAGTGAAAGCTGTTAAAGCTCCTTAAAAGGATTTTCTCTTAAGCCCTGTCAGTCAGTATAGATACAATACATTAGAGTGAAAAGAAGAAAGACTAAGATGAGCAGAGTTTTTAAAGCTGCTAGACAGTATTCTATTGTTGACTTCTGGTCGTGGACTGTTTTTTAAAGCTGCGTCATTTGTGCTTCATCGTCCTAACTCCAGCAGTAAGTCAGACAGGAAAGGCTCAGTGAGATGATTTATGACTGATCAGTCTACGCAGCCCATGTTTAAATATGTTAAAGGCTGTTTATTGAATACTATATGAACGAATATTTGTGACCACCTCACAGTTGGAGTTTTCCTGCAAATGTCCTTCACTCTTCAGGAAGACTTTGAAATATGACTGTGAGGTCAGGCACTGAAGGCCTAGCTCACAGTTGCCGTTTCACGTATCCCAGCCGTGTTGGTTTGGGTTTGGGGTCAGGGCTCTGAGCAAGCGCGTCAAGGTCTTCCACACTAAATCTGGAAAACCATTTCTTTATGGAGCTGCTTTGTGCACAGGCCATGCTGGAACAGGAAAGGAGACTCGCCTAACTAGTTAGTGCATCATTTCTGTAGAATATCATAATAAACTGCTATGTGTTGTTTAATGTCCACCCACTCAATTGATCGCTTTAACATCCTGGGTCTTAAGAATCATAATTATGCAATAAGACATCAGAGGGAGCGCTCACGTTGAAGTGATTATACCACAGTTCCATTATCGCCATGTATTGTTCGATTTTAAGACAAAGAGGACAGAAAAATTGATTTGTTTATCACTTCCGCAAGGTAAAATAGT
The DNA here is from genome assembly GCA_025084515.1 of Ancistrus triradiatus. NCBI lineage: Eukaryota > Metazoa > Chordata > Actinopteri > Siluriformes > Loricariidae > Ancistrus > Ancistrus triradiatus. The sequence goes on along the minus strand of JAJAGP010000799.1, from coordinate 235,499 downwards.
TCCATTCTCTCCTTCCCCCGCGACTAAGTCCTTCAGTCATTAAAGTCGAGGAACAGAATGACCAATAAGTGTTTATTATACAGACAATCACAAATATATCGTTTGGTAAGTTTTAATTTATTAAAGTTTATTATCATTTAGCAAATAAAATGGGCGGGGTTTATAAGGCAGGCTGTTACTAAGATCCACTATTCTATCGACCAAAGCAAATCGGAGTGAGATCCCGGTGTTCTAACCAAAGTCTAGGATCCCGTTTGATTAGCGATTATAAATCTGTATGATGAAGCTATTAATGTGAATCTGATCAGTCAGAAATGTAAGGGCAGAGCTACAGAGCATCAGCAGCTTCTCTGGGTTAGAGCTGGACTTACAGATAACAAACCTGTCAGAGGAACGAAGCTCCGATCAGCCGCGGATGGGGTTTAATGAAAGAGCCGAGTTTAACTCCAGCAAACGACGTCTTTGTGAGGGATGAAGCTGATTCAGCATGTTTGTTGATGGGACTAAAACTGATCTTCAGATGAGCTGTGAATCCATTAAGATCCCGGACATTTGATTTAAAGGACTGACTTTGTTTAGCTTTTCCAGAGCTTCCAAATCCTAAAGGTGATAAACCTTTGGCTCAGGTTGGTCATTAATAGCTTGATCTTCCAAATTTAAATTGTTTCATAAACCAGTATATTTTATAAACTAATTATAGCTTTAATTTTGGCACTGTTTTACTTCATTGTCCTTCTAATTTATGTTATGGGTAGGTTGTGTGTGTGTGTGTGTGTGTATGCCGCAGAGTAATACTTGCAGAGCATCGGGCAGAGTGCTGTTATCGGGCAGTACGTCAGACTCCATCGGAAGCTCAGTTTGGTCTTTACTGGCGCAAGGGCGTCTTCTTGCTTCTCACTTCTGTACCAGGATTCGTTAATGTTTTGAAATTCTCTCGCAAGCGGCTCTATGTCCAGTTTGTACTGCGTGATGATAGCGTTGTGTTTGAAATCCGCTTCGAAAATGAATGAATTGCCCGTACCCTATGGTAGAAGCACATACCGTATTAAGCCGCGATGATGCCGATGCAGTGGCCGTAAGTCGTACTTACTAAGGCCATGCTAAAACATTTGACCGATTTATGAGCGCCGTTTGCACCATCTCTTACAATCGGTCTATGTCAGAAAAGCTTCAACCAGAATTTGATTCAACATTAGCCGCACCCGCTTTTTAAGGCGCACTGTCGATTTTGAGAAAGTTAAAGGATGTTAAGTGCGCATTATGGTCCGAAAAAAATAAGGTGTTTATAGCCTTAATTTTGCACTGTTTTAATCATGGTCACATTAAATTATTGTATGGGTAGGTTGTGGGCGTGTGTATGCCGCAGGTATATTGCCGAAGCATCGGCAAGAGGTGCTGTTATCGGGCAGTACGTCAGGACTTGCAGGGTCGGAAAACTAACTGTGGTATAATAGGAAAATAAAAAATCTGTATTATGTATGTAAAATTCACTCTGGGAGTCGCAGGGGCAGAAATCATCATACATGTTTTTCACCCAAGTATTTCAAGTTTTATAAAAGGATGGCAAATCTAATATTCTTTAAAATAAAACATACGTGCAAAGTATGTACACCTGTGGGACTAGGTAAGCACCTGTTAAAAGAACATACTGCAGATGGTAAATGGTTTGCCGTCCAGTTTATTGGTACACACTATTTACATTAGTATTTAGCAGACGCTCTTATCCAGAGTGAGTCACAAAGTGGATTAACCGCCTTATTATCCAAGGGGGATTAGTGGGTTAATTGTGGGTTAACCAAGTTACCCAACGTCAGCTTGCCAGAGTTGGGATTTGAACCCTAGACCTACTGTTCCAACCCCCATCCACTTTCTGATATATAGAGTCTGGCCTTGCGATAGTGTTTGTGGTCTACCACTGCATACCTGAGCTGATGTTGTTTCTAGGTGATTTCCACTTTATAATAACTAGAACAGGGCTGCTCAAGCAGGAAGGAAGTCGGACGAGCTGAGCTGCTCGAAAGATGAAGCCGAAACGACAGTAATACATGAACTGACCTTACTTAACTCCAGATTAAAACGTGTATGGAGCTGGTTGTAGGATTTGGACTGGACTGTCTGTAACAGGGATGGAACAGCCTGAGCAGTCTGGGATCAGAGGACGTTGGATTTGCCCTGAAAGATAAACAGTTTGGACTTTGTTTCCTTTGTGTTTTTTATATGAAACCAAACCGGTAGAGTTGCTCTTCTGCAGCACGAAGACAGATTTGCAGTCCAGTCCCGTCACCACCGACCCACCTCCTGACCCTCCAGATTATTCTTTAACGAGTTAACTCGACTGTAAAACGATTCCAGGGAATCCGTACGACCTTGGCGGTTTTCAAATCAGTCCCGATTAATATCTGACTTTTCCTGCCTGCGCTTCTCTATCCTTACACATGGCTGTTTTTTTCCGGCTCGTTCTCTTGTTTGTCTTTGACAGCGCAGTTATTTCTGTCCTGAGTCGTGTTGGGCCGTGACACACATGCTCAGCTGAGCAGAGCCTCATCTGGTGGCTGCTCGAGCTCGCTGCAGCTCCGTGACAAAATCTGAAGTGAAGTCTCTGGCATCTGCTGAACCCACTAATGAGATCTGTCTCTCCTGACCAGCGTTTGATGAGACTAATAATCAGACAGACAGGGAGAACATTCCACTCGCTGCTCTTTGGACTTCCTGAATCCCACTCCTGCTTGGTGTTGTCTGCAGTGACTTTGAGGGGTCCTTATCAAGGTCGACCTGCACCACCGGTGGTGTTTATGGGACGCAAGACGGACGGACGGACCGATAAGGAAAGGAAATGAGTGTAGAGGGAATCCAAAGCCCTGGCACGCCGATGTTATCTGTTTAGATTTCTATCAAATCTTTCTCTGCGCCGGACAGGGAAATGCCCTAGACTTAAACCGCTTATGCTTACTCCGCCCACTGTGAACGGCTGGTCCTCTGAGATCAGCATTATGTAGGAAACACGACTCCAAGCTGTTTACACATGCAGAAAAAAGTATTTGGACATTCCTGCTGTTTGGCTGTTTCATTTCAGCTCCCATTGCTGAGAGGCTGACCGTTCACTTTAAATACTGAGGTCTTAACAGTTATAATAAATTCTAATAGGAAAAACAAAAATCTCTCTCTTAACTCCGACTTTCCTGAATAAGTTCTTAAACAAAAATGTTAGTCCCTTGCAATTAAAATAAATGACTAGAAACAGGTGTTTAAAATTGTAAATAAAATTTTCTTTTGTAGTTTCACCGTATCGCAAATAACCGAGTGAAAAAAGTATTTCTGGAGAATAACAGTTCAAAGTAATGTGCACTTTTCTTGTATGAAAAAATAAAGTATCTTTAGTCTGCTACAATTAAAATACATTGGTGTTTTTAATTAGTGCTACAGCAAAGACAGTGCTATGGATACAGTCTCGAGAAATGTAAATAACCAAGTGATTTAAGGTAACGATATTAAATGGAAAATCAAAGTAAACAAACGAGCTCACGCAGCCTTTGAACATCCTCAGGCTCAAATTCGTCTTCACTTTAAGTTTCCAGTCGCAGAATGGAAGATATTGTATGATTGCACCCCCTTTTGGTGTTCAAAAAAATGGGGCAGTACATTTGACGTCATACATCTCCATGATGCCCATAGTGACATTTTTACACTGTGACGCATCCTTACACCCCTACTACCCAACAATGATGGAACAATCTGGAATTCAGACACTGTTTTGCATTGCATTTCTCCCTTGTGAGATTCCCTTTATCCGTCAGAGGTTTATGATATTCAATAGCGCTACCATTGGCGCCATCAAGTGGTGTCAAATATATGCAAACTCTAGAAAGTCTGGAGTCGTTTAGAGCGTCTGCATGTTTACATAAATAAATTGAATATTTCTCTCTGTATGTCTTTATAAATATATCGATATTTCTTGCCAGTGTATCGATATTTTGCCCCACCTCTACTATATAGCCAAAGGTTTTTGGAAGCTCAGTAATTCGATTCGAAAACATGGATGTTTGCATGAAGTTCATCTCCTTTTCTGAGAAGACCCTCCAATATATTTTCTAGCATGGCTTTTCTGATGTTGGACAGGAAGCCTCGACTCACAGTTGGCCTTTGAATTCATCATAAGCTTTGAGCCAAGTTAGACAAGTTCTTCATCAACGCTATTTCTATGTGGACTTGCTTTAGGGGGGCAGGGCAGAACGCTGACCTTATTTATTCTTGCTGGGAACTGATGAAACAATGCCGAGAGTCCCTGTTTGGATTTGGAGGGTCCATACCTGTGTGCTTTATATCCTAACTTTGTTAGTTATGTTGTGTGTGTACCTGAAATAAGAGATCATTCATTAGAGGAGGCGTCTGTTTTCTCGGCTGTTGTGTGTGCGCTGAAGGCAGCAGTTGTTCTCCCTGCTGATGCCGAAGGCGCGAGGCCGTCCTCAGGTGCTCCAGCACTCTGTCGCTGAAGTGACATTTTCATTAGTTTCCAGCTGTCAGAGCTCTGCCTCGCCTCCATTTGCTTTGCTCGTGTTCAGTTCTTCTACAAAGCTGAGAAACCTTTAACTCTTCATATCTGCTGCTGATGTTGCTGATGTTTATTTTAGGCTCTGCGTTTCTGTTTTTAATTACCCTTGTGGTTAAGAGTCACGCACTATTAAAGAAAGAGAGAGCGATTTATCCCCGGTGCAATATGGCCTGTTTTTCTGTGCACAGCGCCTCCCGTTGGTGGTACTGTTGTAATTGCAGACCATAAATGAGGACAGGAGCACTCGGTTAAAATCCTAGTCTATGAAATGAAGTGAAGATTGAGCACCTCTGGTCAGATTTTTCTTTGTTTTCTAAACATGGAGACCACACTTCTGTCTTGTAGGAAAATATTGACAGGCCAAATATGGAAAAATTTGTCTCAGAACTTAATTTGGCTTAAACTGGGTCGGGTCGTGCATGGGTTCGGGGTCCAGGTACAGGGTTTAAGGGCTCTTCCTTACTACATTTCCCAGCCACGTGACTCCCTCCCTACACGTCCGGCAGCGTCCCAAATCGAGCACAGGAGAGTATCGAGCGAAACGTACCCTTAAACATAAGAGCACATCTTAAACTACAGTTGGGACATTCCTTTTTATTTTTGAAGAATAACAATTCCAAATAGTGTCCAAAAAGCAACTTTAGTCGCCTGCAGTTAATTGGGAATTTTGCCATCTGGTGTTCAGAACTGGAATCGCACTAGATGGTGGCAAAATCGAGAACGTATTTAGCTACACCCCTATAGAGGAGCAAAGTTTCTCTGCATTTTCTCTCCTATTTTTGAATATCGGCCTCGTGAGCGCAGCCGTCGGCCTTTGAGGCGCTGATGAAGTGAAGGGAGGTGTGTGGGTGCAGGTGGGAGTAAGTGATGCAGGCACTGATCTGTGTGCTGTGCCCTACAGGGTGTGAAGACATCGTAGTGGAGAGCATCTCGCTGGACTCGGTGGTGGCCATCCTGAAGTGGAGCTCCCAGCCCTACGGCTCCAAGTGGGTCCATCGGCAGGCCACGCACTTCCTGTGCGAGGACTTCAGCCACGTCATGACGTCAGACGTCCTGTACGACCTGAGCAGGGAGTACCTGCTGAGCGCCATCCAGTCCGATTACCTCCAGGTGAGCTCACCACCCCCGGCTTCAGCGTCGTGGGGGGTCGTTTCACCCCAGCGCCTTTGTATCCGCGCTCGCTATCGATTTTCCTGGCTGTTATAAATTGAATTTTATCTTATACAGTTATCAGGAGCGCTGAGGGATTCAAGTCATCCAGCTTCACCAAGTCATCACTTTTAAAAATAAACCCAGCCTGTGATTCAGCACTTTCCGTCTCTGTAACCTTGACCTCTGTGCGAATGTTCCAGATTTCTGCAGGTCCTTCTATTCCGGGCTCTGCTCGCGGGTGGGCGATTAGAGGAAAACGGGGGCGCTGGGAGTCGTTTTGGCTCTCGTTGAACGCCATTAGGGAGTCGTTAGCCTGCTTCCATCCTGGACCGTCAGCGTGTTTAATGAAGTAATGCTGCTGTGGTGTTTGTTAATCGCGTTGGCGGGATTTTAATGACTTTAAGGGGGCGGCGTTGGTGCAGCGGGTAAGGTACCGCGGATTCACTAAAGCTTTCTTAAGAAAAACACTAAGAAGGTCATGATAATGTTCTTAAATGCAGATCTAGAAAGAAACAAGACGTTCTCAGATACCTTGAGAAAATCTTAATTGTTTGACTATCATAGTCTTCATTGTTTTCTTAAAAGCTTACAAGAGTTCATTTTGACAGCAAATTTTGATTGTTTTGTTGTACAGTTATACAATGACATTAGGATTGCTGCTCCAGAACAGCACAAATCTACATAAAAACAGTGAGAGAGAGAAGAAAGTCAAACACACAAAGACTGCACTTCAAGACTAATATTGACAGTATCTGACAGAATAAAAAGAAATATTGACTACAATAAATGTTGTACTGATAGAATGGGGCATTTTGTTTACAATTTTAAACCTAAACGTTTCTAATAATTTCTTTCAACTCCAAGGGACTGAAGTTTTATTATTAAAAAAACTTATACAAGAACATGTGCACTGCTTTCATTGTTTACACTACAGAAATAAAAGGAATGTCTTTTGTCCATGGAAAATTAGATTAAAATCAGTATCGTGGATGGTTTTTGGCATTTGTGGCCGGTTTGCAGTAAGCCTGTTCCTCTGCTCCCCGCAGGCCAGCGAGCAGGACATCCTCAAGTACGTGGTGAAGTGGGGCGAGCACCAGCTCATCAAGAGGATGGCTGATCGAGGTGAGTCTCTCTTCTTCTGTAGATCTAACGCAGTGCAGTTTATTTATCCACTGGACTGGGGCGATGGACAGGGTGCAATTCTAAAAGGGCACCCTGTTGGGGATTGGTTCCTGATTTGCGCCCTCTGCTGCCGGATAGGCCCCGGCTCCCCACGACCCTGAGCTAAATGAAGCGAGAATGGAAATGAATGAATGGTTGTGATGATCCTCATTAGCTTGTGGTCTGTCAGCGGAAGAACAGACTGAACTCTAGAGCAGAACTCCGAACAAATCCCTTTGGCATGATGTCATTTTTTTGCAGCGCTGTTGGAAAAAAGACGCGATTTAATAACACCACAGGATATTGATACCAGTTGCCGTCTGGAGGCCAGCTCTAACGGTCTCACTCGATCGGTTTAGAGCGCTGAGGAAGATGGATAGCGGTTCAGCTGAGAGTTGTTCTCACTTTTGTGTGCGCACAGAATGGTAGCCATACCTGGAAGTGCAGGGATGTGAGAGTGTGTCTCTGGTTCTTATAAAACAAAGTGCGTTAAAAAAACTGAAGCGTTTGGACTAGAGAAATTAGTTTCATTTTTACGTGTCATCTAAGCCACCCAAGGAGGTTGGTCCCGAGTTTTTCCATGCCGCTGTCACCCTAGGCTTGCTCAGTTTGGGATTGGACTTCGATATTCGAAGATGATCTAAAATTATAAAGCTGCTTTGAGACGATGCTCCAAAAAAAAAACAAAAAAAGTGCTATAGAAATTAATCTGACTTGACTCAAAGTGTTTACAAACAGAGATATATATTTTTATATATATGTATATATGTGTGTGTGTGTGTGTGTGTGTGTGTGTGTATGTAATAGAGAACAAATGTCTGTAATAGAGAACATATTTAAAGAAAATTGGTTTTCTGTAGGTTCTCATTTCCTTAGTGGGTAAGTTTTGGTGGCATGCCATGCTCAGTCAACGTGTGTGTGTGTGTGTGTGTGTGTGTGTGTGTGTGTGTGTGTCAGAGCCCAACTTGCTGAGCGGCACGGCCCACAGCGTGAATAAGCGTGGAGTGAAGAGGCGGGATCTGGACTTGGAGGAGCTGAAGGAAATTCTGTCCCCTGTGCTGCCGTGCGTTCGTACCGAGCACATTCTGCCCACCAGCAGCGAGGTCCTCTCTGACACGGTGAGTGGGTCGGTATGACTGATCGCGTCTGCTGCGTGTTCCTCATCACTCAGAGCTTCATGTGGTTTCTGCTCCGGTGTGTCCTGACAGCTGAAGCGGGGTCTGATCAGCACCCCTCCCTCTGATATGATCCCCACGGTGGAGGGAGGCAAAGCCAACGCCTGGCTCAGGCAGAAGAGCGCCGGCATCTACGTGCGCCCCCGCCTCTTCACTCCCTATGTGGAAGAGGCCAAGGTACGCCCCCGGATCGGTCCCACACACACACACACGCATCATACAGAGTCACACACACACACGCACCATACCGTAAATCTACACAATATTTAAATTGCTCTGGAGTATATAATCAGACAGAACGGGATACTGATCTGTCTGTCTCTCCATGTCTCTCTCTCTCTCTCTCTCTCTCTCTCTGTGTCTGCGTGTGTCAGGCGGTTCTGGATGAGATGATGGTGGAGCAGACGGATCTGGTGAGGCTGCGAATGGTTCGAATGTCCAACGTCCCGGACACCCTGTACATGGTTACTAATGCAGTCCCTCAGTGCTGTCACATGATCAACCATCAACAGATGACTGGCAGCCAGACAGCTCCGCCCTCTGTGGTAGCCAACGAGATACCAGGTGGGTGGAGCTTACTTACCTCTTATCCGTTCTACCCCTCATCATCCCCATTTTGATTCGACCCCTCACCCTTTACCCCACTCTGATTCTACCCCCCATCTAACTTCTTACCCCTCTTTATCTTTCCAGTCTTCACCCTTTTCCCCACTTTGACTCTACCCCAATTTTTTACCCCACTCTGATTCTACCCCTAACCTTTTGCCCCCACTTTCTTTCCATCCCTAAGCTTTTACCCCACCTTGATCCTACCCATCACCTTTTTACCCCGCTTTGATTCTCCCTATTACCTCTTTTACTCACTTATCCTTTCCAAGTTGGTTCTGAAGCTTTTCTGAAGTCTGTACCTCAGCCCTATATGAGACCCGTCTAAGGTTCAGACGCCTGGTGACCGAATCGCTTGGCTTTTCTCCATCAGTTCCCAGGCTGGCGATGGTGAAGGAGATGATCCGCCGGCTGCACGAGCTGCGGCACTCGGAGCAGGTGCAGCGAGCGTACACTCTGAACTGCGGCGAGGGCGTGGCGGTCAGTTACGAGCTGCAGGTCCGAGTGCTTCGAGAGTTCGGCCTTCCCGATGGAGCTGCAGAACTGCTTCAGGTAACAAAGCTCAACGTCCCATCCTGCTGCTCCAAGTGTATTCAGGCCAATGGCTGATCAGTGTCAGGGGGTACAGCTGTGTTCATTAACACCGACCTGATACGTGTTACCAGAGTGTACAGAGCTCCCCCTTGTGGAGAATCATGAGCATGAGAAGGACCATCAGGGCTTCACATCCACAACGTATAACATTTGGAAGCTGTTAGGAAGTACATTTTGTGCATTAAATAAGACAGTTTGTGAATCCAAAAACTAATCGGTGAATTCAGAAGGTTTTAGTGGCTTTTAGGAAATAATTTCACAGTTAATGCTGTATACTTGAATATAATTGTCTTGTTTTATTTGATTTTACTCCTCACCTTTTACCCATGTTGCTTTGCTTCCTCGGACAGAACCCGCACAAGTTCTTCCCCGATGAGCGCTTCGGGGACGAGAGCCCGGTGCTGGCCCTGCGTCAGTCCGCGCGCTGTCGGGTTAACAGCACCCCGGCCGTGGAGAACATGTTCACCGACCTGCAGACCGTGATGAGCCTCCACCCGCCGCTGCCCCCACCGCCCCCGCCCTACCACCCTCCTAACACTCAGCAGATCAGGAGCGGCTGGAGGCCCCGCATTCCCGGCCAGCAGCCGTCCCGCTCCTACTCCTACCCCTGCAACCATTCACTCGTCCACACGCAGGCCTCGGCCAAAATGGGAAGCCCTGCGTATCCGGCCACGGGGGGCAAGGCCGTGCCTCCGGACTGTACCAACCCACAGGGGAGGAGCCTCAACCCGAACAAAAAAGGGGTGAGTCAGAGGAACAGGGGTGAGATGTTCTAGGAGGAAATCGATTTTGTTTATTAAACAGTTATAAAGAAAATATTCACTTCATACTTCCACCAGATCCAGTTCTACAGCTTAACTAGGGTTCTAGTCGAGACCGCTAGAACCGAGTCCGAGTCAGGACCAGATTGAGTTTTATCATCATGCAAGACTCAAAACTAGTTTGTAATTCATTTTACTTTTATTAAACGTTAAATAATGTGTTATAGTATTATATTTCATCATATACTGTATAAAATATAATGGCCTAAAAGTATTATTAATTATTATATTATAGTCTTAGTCAAATGAAGCTATTACAACTTTTAGAGGCAAATGATGATGATTCTGTTTCCCATCTTCTCTCAAACTGAATCAGAATCACCACACAAAGCCACCTGAACATAACTCGGCCGGTCTCGACGACAATTTCAACCTAAATCCAGAGAGCTGGATTTTACTCCAGTAATCAGATTACTCACAGCATGTATAGACTAAACACTTTATTTGGCCCCTTTATCTTCATTGACTGTGGCAGGTTTATTCTGTCGGATCTGGCAACCCCGGTATTAAACACGCCGGGTTTTAATGGTTAGGACAATAACCCTTCCATGCATTCATTCTCGCCGTGTGAGAGGATAAAGCTCTAACGATACCCGTGTTGATTTTGTCAGAACATGGAGCCCGTGATCAACGAGTTCATGCCCGACATCGCCATGGGCGTCTCAGCGATGAGTCTGAAGGACCGACGCCTTCCGGAAGTCAGCATGGAGGTGGAGGGTCACGACCCGCACCCCCTTACCACCACGGCGCCCTCCATCTCCCAGTGCTTCACGAGCCGGCACCCGCACTCGTCGTCGCGGAAGCGGCACGCGGCCGAGCCCAAAGCCGAAGGCCCCCAGCACACGCACTTTCCTGACCTGTACGAGCTGTACTCGCACCGCTTCCATCTGGGCCTGGGAGCTCAGGCCAACCAGAGAGTGCCGCCGAAAGCCGAGACGGACCTGACCTGCGGCCTGAACCCGAACCCAGACCCCGAGCCCTACGACGAGTGGAACCCGTGCCGAAGGCCCGCTGCCCCCGCTCCCGCCGGCGCCGCCGATGATCCGGGGATGGCGAACCGAGAGCGCAGGTCGCCAAACAAACACGAGTATCTGTACCGGAAGTCCGCGCTCTGACCTCACGAGGGCCAAAGGCTCGAACCGCAGGTTTAAAGCCTTAATGGATTTACACGGAGGGAAGAATCCGAGTCCTACCGAGCTCGCTTATCTACTCTGCGCTTCGGCTTACAGGCGACGAATAGAAATGAAATCTGTTACCAATGCAGAAGCATCACTGTGCAATCCCATGACCGTCCTCTTACTCTATGCCTTCGAGCCGAGCACACGAGCAGATTGGAGATCTATTTATATAATATAAACATATGCATTCACTTTTCTGCCCAGGCAATAAGTGGTAAAGGACAGAGTAACTTCAGAACGGAGCTCAAGCGGAAAACGAATGAAATCTGAAACTGAGTCTGGTTTCGTAACGCTTCCTGATCGCATATAATCCTTGTCTCGTTTTTCAGCCCCATGCCTGCCTCACGCTCGGTGATCTGACCCGTACCCGAGCACGTTTGTTTGACTAGCGTGTTTGTGCTAAGGAGAACAGCCCCCTCACTCGAACAATTCGGACATCGAGCAGTCCGTATCAAGTACCCAGGCCACAATCTCTAATAACGTTATTAAGCCACGACTGGCACATCAGAGCTACCAGATCAGAGCTAACGTTTAGATATCAAGTCCATTTTATCAGTTCCTCTTACCATATTGAAGCACTTTGTAGTTCTAAAATTAGACTGTAGTCTGTCTGTTTCTCTTCATACCCTTTACTGTGTTCACAGCCTCTGCACATCGAAACACTCAAACTCCCTGTTTTTGCTTTCTTTAATTTCCCTTCTCTTAATGTGACACAGAAATTTTGCTGTGTCCTTTTCACTTCGTCGAAAAACAACACAGACCCGAGTAAAGATGAGTGCAGGAAGCTCTAGTTTTTTTGTGATCATGAACAGACATTTGGGAAAATAATCAAGCAATTCCATCCAGTCCCTGTGAGCTTTACCACCATCATTCTCCAGCTTTCGGTTCTATTCCACCAGATCTTTTCTTTAATCTCCATGTTTTTAGAGGCAGCCTGTTGCTCATCCTTTGCTTGACCGAGCTCTGATTGGTCAGCCTGATTTTAAGGCAGAAATTAGAACAGGCTCTGATTAAACAAAGCGTGTAGAGAAACAGATGGACTACAGACTGTCATTACAAAGTGCGTCTGTATGGGAGGTGGAACTGAAAATGTAGAAATAGTGAGGTGTACCTAATAAAGTGGCCGCTGAGTGTATATCTGTATAGCTACTTCAGCTTTGTAGTGCTAAAGGAACAAACGTCAAATGGAGCTCAGACCAAGCAGAAGCACCCTGAGGACTGGGGCGCTGAAATTTTGGGTTTGTTCATTGTACTTTTGTTTAAGCAGTTTAGCTAGACTTCACCACTATTACAAACGCACAAGCTCTTTCATCAGCAGCACGAGCGCTTTCATCCTACAGACCTCGGTCTACCTCTCGTCTCGTTCATTTCTTCAGGAAAGCTTTAAGGTTTATTTACAAATCTCTTGCGTCACATCCTGCAGTCCTTTTAGCAGTGCCAAAGATTCCGCTTGCTGGGTTAAGCGATTTCAGGCAGCAAAGATCTAGGCTGTAGCTTGTATGTAGGAAGGGTCGACTTGAGCGTTGTATGTCAGGGCTGTGTCCTAAAGAACGAGTTGTCATTCATAAAAGCTACAACGGGCAACAAGGAATCTAGGTCTTAACGATGTCTTTAAGAAGTTACACCTCATTGACCTAGTTATAATATGTAAAAGTGATTCAAATATTGGAGAGAAAGGATAAGTTATTATTGGGAAAAAACTACAATTGAAAGGAGGGGCTCTAGTTTACCCTGTTGGGCCGTCCTTCTAGCCTGGTAACAAGATGAGATACAGTTGGGCATGGAGGGATACAGGTTTTTGGCCACATTTACCCCACATATGTTATAGCGTGGGCCTGTAGATCCTGCAGTCGTAGGTGCCAAGCTGGTCCCATAAATGCTCGATTGGTGATAAATCTGGCAACCGGCAGCCTGTTCACCGTGTGTGGATCTTCCAACACCATCTAAGGTCAGAACGATCTCTCAACAAGAGCTCCACTACCCAAAAGTAGCCTCTGAGAGCCTTTTTATAGGGCAGCACTATAGGGGAAGCACTTCTACGCCCTCTTGTGGTAAGACCTGACATCTCATTAGACCACACCTGTAAACTGGGTGTGTTGTTTTTTTGTTAGAGTAAACATGCCATTCAAGTCCGAATGATGGAAAACTAGTACGAGTGAACCCTTGTGACACCTGGTGGCAGAAAAGAGGTTCGCAGTATTGAAGGCAGAAAATATGAGCGTTCCACTCTAGTTTTCGGCAAGTGTTTAAGTTTTATAAAAGATATAAGCGCGAAATAAACGTTCAGTAATAACCCACCAGGTTCTCCCTTCCTACATGCACCAGCCCAGATTCTTACGTTTTCTTTTGCAATCTAACAGCAGATTTGCACTGCAACGCATCCCCATGGCTTCTTTCCTCACTCCTCTGCTTTGGGGATGTTGGAAATTTTAAAACGTCGCACGCTTTCCCCGAGTTCAGAATGCAAACAAATCTGGGACCGGATTCACAAAAGTCTTAAGAAAGAAAATGTGATTTCTCTTAACTTCATTCTTTAGGAAGTTAGAAAAGTGTTATTTTTCAAATAACTTCTTAAGAATTCTTTTTTTTCTTAAGAACAAGTGGTGAAAGCATTCTGTTCTTAAATGTTCCGTAACGTTACGATAGCCTCAGACTTGTCTGAGTTGTAAAGAGCTGACAAGTTAAGCAACGAAATTTAAAAGTTTCGAGGGAAGGTCATATCTCTCGTTTGCTAAACTTTCTGAGCGCCTGGTTTGATGTTTTTCCTCTGCGTGGATTAAATTAAATAACAGGAATCACAGTAAATACAAACTCTGTCTCACGCCGAATATCGTATGCTGGCAACATAGCCACATAAGGAGAAAAATGATTTTATTTAAATAATATTTGAGAGCTTCTCAAGATTTTTTTGAGAATTGTATTTTAGAACATTATGAACTTGTTAGTGTTTGTTATTGAACCTTCCCAGGTGTTTCCTTAAGAAAGCTTTGGTGAATCCGGGCCCTGTACCCGACTGCGTTAGCTTTTGCTTTGGACTCAAAGCTCACCGAGCTGCTGAAAGGATGGGGAGGTGAACCCTCTTCTCTATTTAATGCTAAGTAACTGACCTGAATACTACAGTCCACTGAACATCAGGTTAGTGACCGTACTGACTCACCAGCACCGACACTACGCAACCCTCAGAGCAACACAATGCAGGATACACACTGATGACAAAGTGAGGGAACTGACCGCTTAGAAAGTGTCTGAGATGGAGATATATATATATATATAATATATATATATATATATATATATATATATATATATATATAGATATATATATATATATATATATATATATACACATACATGCATATACACACAGGTTGGAAGTGTTTGGGTGTTCAGTTGTTTTATTTGCAGTGTAAATAAGAAGCTGCTTAACTAAATCTGCTGCTATGACCTCAAGGGCTCGTCAGAAACCTCTGCTGAATCATTTCAATCCTCTCTTCATCGGTTTTCTCCTCTGATGTGTGTGTGTGTGTGTGTGTGTGTGTTCTGAGTGATCTTAGTTAGTTAAAGCCTTTTTCCACTGCACAAAGTACCAGAACCTTTGCCTCTATAGGATCTTCAGTGTCTATGTGGTAAAATTGAACCCATTTTGGAGTCATCTATCCCGATGTGGTGCACCAAACAACCGGTTTCAGTATCCTAAGTCACAAGATGAAGGTTTTTTTTTTTTTTTTTTTTTTGGGTCATCAATCCCAAAATATTGTGAAACGTAACCTTTTTCGTTACCAGTCTCGGTATGGTACAAAACTTTAACCTGACTACACGAGCTTTAATGTGATTGTGGTCCAAGTCTTAAGCCATATCGGTATCAGGCTTGTTAAAGTCTTTATTACTTGTTTGGTGTGGTCTCTAGGATCCTCAGTCATGGTATGATATGGTGCAAAACGTAGCCAGTATCGTCAGTCCCAATACGATCCGAAACTTAAATCAGTATCGATATCATCAGTCCCGATACAATAGAAAACATAACCAGTATCAATATTGTCAGTCCTGATGAGACGAGAAAAATAACAGATCCCATTATGGTTTAAAAAAAAAAACAACCTTCTCGATATCGTCGGTCCCAATAAGATCCGAACCGTAACCTAGGATCTTCCTAGATTTTTTTTTAGATTTATTTGGGCAGAACATAACGTTCCTAGCTCATTGTTCCTGATTTGGTTGTTGAATTGCGTTCTGGTTTCCGTGGGAGTTCCTTTAGACCTGATCTGAGTGGGCGTGTCCTGATTCTGATGTGAACCAATCACAGCGCTCTGTTTAATGCGGCCCTAGGTTCTGATCGTCCGACTGAGACGTCTTGGTTTTCATTTGCTCTAGTGAGACGCTTGATTCGATCCGAATGAAAGCTTTAATTCTACACTACATGAACATTGTGCTGCTGGTGTCGTGTTTGCTGTGGACTCGTGATGCGTGATGTGTTTTTTTTTTTACGTGTCGCTTGGTTGTGTAGCTGCATGACTGAAGGTTTGTGTAAGGATACGGGAGGGATTAAGGCTGAATTAAATAAGTAGTGTGTATATAGAGTGCCTTGTGTGCCCGAGGCTGGGCTCCTCCTCCTCCTCCTCTCTCTCCCTCCGTCTTATGCAAGCCATTTTTAACAAGCCTATGTCAACCAAGTCTGTTTGTAATACTGTAGTCCGAGCTTCATGTACAGAGTTCCCGCCCTTTGGTTTATTCAAAGGCTATTTTTGCAGACTTTTGGTAATTTGAGCTACAGCCCTGTTCTGATGTGTAAAGTGTAAAGATTTCTATAGAAATACAGTATATAACAGAGATGATTCGGTGTACATACCAGGACTAAAAGCTTTTCTTTTCCATTCTTCTACAGACTTTGTGAGAAGTGTTTATTTTTCTACTCTTCTCTGTAGGGGGCGTCGCAGTGATCCATCTGCAGTTAGATGACTAACATCTTGCAAATAAACAGCTTTGACAGTAACCGAGGCTCGGATCTTTTCTTGGACCTTCGATCCATTCCACGGCCGGAAGGTGTCGCTGGTGCAGCGTTATGGCTTTTTCACACCAAAAAAAGCAGATCCACTATTTAACGTAGCTTTTTTTTTAAAATCTAAACACTCAAACTCCCTGTCTACTTTTTCTTTCTTTTTCACATCGTCAAGTTAATCAAAAACATGAGCGGAGATGAGTGCAGTGTGGTTTCTTTTCTTTAATCTCCATGTTTTTAAAGGCAGTCCTATAAGCTCTAATGAGCTGTTCTGCCCGGCGACAGAGCTCTGATTGGTCAGCTTGATTTTAAGGCAGAAATTAGAACAGGCTCTGATTAAAAAGTTAAGCAGTGTCAGTCCGTCGGTTTCGGTGAAATGTCAGCTTCACCTGCAGCCAATCATACCCGAGTGTGACGCCTCCTGCCAGGACTCGAACCTGGACCCAAGAGCGGGCGAGCTAGAATATGCCTGCTGAGACCCAAATCTGTGAGTATTTTTTACTTCAGTCCAGTACCGTGTTGAGACTGGTGTTCGAATCTTGCCCATGCTTCTGATTGGCCAAAGCTGCCAGTGGAAAGTGGTGGTTGGTAGCTATAGGTTGTGACGGAGATCATCCTAAATCATCAGGTGCGTTGGGTCATGGATGTGGCAGGTAAATAATGGAGCCGGGTTGCATACAGTTCATAAAAGATGCTTAATCTAAACAAAAAGTGATGAAAAGAAATACTGATGATGAATGATCGTGTATTAACAGGTTTATTTCGTTTTACAAAGGAACAAAAGACTGAAAGTAAACAGATTAAGTCACCGGTCATGGCCTTTCCTTAATAATCAGACTTACCCCAAGATCCAATCAGAACAGCAAACTTCTGTCCAAACCCGACCATGGATCAGACTGAGCCCTTCCGACACGGGGCAAAAATAAAATAGAGGAGCTTACAGCTTTAACCCTTTAGTATTTTCTAGATTTCAGCTAACATAAAAGCCAGAACCATCAATATCTGTATCTCTTGTTAAATGTGGCTCTTTATCTACTTACTATATGCAGAAATAGAAAAGTCTAAAGGGTTCACAAACTTAAGCAGCCCTGTATCAATGGAATAAAACAATAAAACTATGCTCATACTAGCTTATGTGTTATGAAATGTATTTATGTCATCAGGCTGCTGGAAGTGGAGCGTGTGTGTATGATTGTTTTGACCAGCTTTGATCGAGGAATGACACAACGTCATCTTTCAGGGCTGAGTTACCGTCCCATCTGAAGCGGGAACAAAGTGTGGAGCCGTCCCCATAATGTCCTCGTCAAGGCAGAAGGATAAAAGAGGTCTGAAATTCAAAACCGGTCAAAACAAAGGTCATTTTAGTGGAAAAAACAGTTTCTCGGGGACTGAAGGAACCGGTGGGTGGAGCCGCGGGGGTTAACTGTGGTGGCTTCTAGGCGTAGGGCTGCAGAAGGCGGAGCAAAGCAGAGTTCAGCTGCAGTAGAACTGACCGGCGTCGGCTCGCCGGCGCTTACGAGACTGCTGCTCTTCGAAGAAGCGCCGGATGTCCTCTGGAGTCACCACCTGCAGCCGGGAGAAGGTCGCACAGGTAGGAGTCGAGCCATGGGACTCGTTTCAGCCAGAATGAGTTTCACAACATCTCGGACTCACTAAATTAAACCACAATGCACTGGCAGGTGACTAGTAACATGTTCTTTAGAGCGATGCCCGGGCTGATTGTGGACGCCCCTGCTGTAAACCTAAATTCATAAACAACCCTTTTTTCCTAAGGAAAGCGAGACGATGACAAAAACTAGGACGCAATGAATCGACACTTCTCAGCAAATAGACATGGGACGACATCCAATCAGATCTCGAGTACATGTGGAAAGGCAGGACGAGCTGGGTAGCCCCGCACTGGCTCGCCAGCGCCCGCCAGAGAGGAGTCTCGATATATAGGCACATTTCTCATTTGCTATAAGAGCATCATTTGATATAGAGCATGCGCATATCCCATCTCCTGACCTTATAAGTTTATTAAAGCTCATAATATATCATTTATTCCAACTTGATCCTATTCTACAGTATCTCATGAGTGTCCACACGGAGTCTGAAGCAGATCTTTGATGGAAATTACGAGCTTTGGTGACAATTTTACTGTATAATGTTATTAAAATGTATGCATACAGACCTGAGCTTACAGCTTAATTAGATCTTACAATACATTTATTTAACCTCTATTCTAGAATGTCCACAGTGAGTGCGATATACTTTTATCAATGCATGCACTATAAGCTTATTAGAATTAGTCGACTAACTAGACTAAAAGCAAATACAATTCCGATGACTAAATTACATCTTAGTCAAAAGACTACAACTAAAACTAAATTATTTGGACTTCTGATGGGGTTGTACGTACCTTTCCCTCCGCTGCAAATCTCTGCAAGTAATCCTTCAGCTCGCTCTTCATATCGTTATACTCTGGAACGGGTACAGAACAGGAAAGATCGATTCTGTTCAGAAAATCTCTGAACTCACGTTATAGAGGAGCAGTGTGAGCCACAGCTTTCACATTAGAAAAACCACACACCAAAAAAGGTCACAAAATATATTTATAGAAATCTAGTCATCTTGCTGCCCTCTAGTGGAAGAGAAAGTCATTGTCCTGCCTGTAACTACACTGGCTCCAAAAAAAAAAAAAAAAAAATTTTCAGAAAATCAGAGCTCTGCCATTGCTGATTTCTTTGTTTGAAGAGCAGACACCTCAGGGTCCACTCGCTTCTGAAGGATGTCTTTCCATAGTCTCTCTAGCTTTGCACTATAGAGATACATTATGAATTATTATAGAAGTTACTATTTAACAAAAACAAATCTGTGCAAGACGTACACAGGGTCAGGAGTTCTCGCAACTAAAACAAGTGGAAAAAGGACCAGTGATGGCCTAGGCAGTAAAAAATAAAAAATAAAATAAAAAAATACAGTACTGTGCAAAAGTCTTAGGCCACCATTAGGTTAAAGGTTATTGTTTAGCCCTGGTATAACACCCATGTGTAATTATTGCTCAGCATCTTCGTACAACCAGAAGACAGGAAAAGGTGTATGCAGTACTAAAAACCTAAAAAGCAGCCATTTCGTGTGACCTCCCCTTACACGAGCAACAGCAGCACGAAGCTCACAGACTGGAATGAGGATCAGTGGAATTACACAAAGAGGACGATGAAGTGACTAGGCCGTGCTCAAAATCTTTAGATCCAATGGTCATCAGTTATATACGATCATTACAGCACGGCTAAAACAAAATCAAAGTGGTGGCCTAAGACTTTTGCACAGTGCCGCAGCCTCTGCTTACCGTGGATGATCTCCAGCTGCTGGACCCGATTCAGGTTGTTCAGAGCTGACATCAGGGGGTCCCGACCCTCGGCCCCGTTGGCCTGCTCCGTGGTTTTGCCCTTGTTCTCATACGCCAGCACGGTGTCGGTTTCATCCAAAAGAAAGGGCACCCCGGCACGGGCGAAGAGAGTCTGTAAGGGCAAAGCTCATCACTATGGCGTCTCATTAACCCCGCACTACAGGACCCACATGACTCAACTTCATTTCAATTAGACTGCAAGCCTCATTTCCATAAAACATGGAGCTGCAATTGCATTTTTGGAGCACCAGAGGGCACAATTGTAGGTCATTTTCCACACATCTTCCAATCTCAGTGAGGCGTCCTTTTCTTTGGCAGGGGAATAAATATTGTTTACATTTTATTCTTCTGAAATAAAGGAATGTTTTCACTCGTTTTTTTAGGCTAGAACGGAGCATTTGGTTTCCAATTTTAAACCTCTGTTTCTACTTTTGTTTAAAAACCTGTTCAGAAAATGATAAGGTTTACATTTCTTACACCTCTATTAAGCACGCATTAAGAAACGTAAGCCACACTTACCTTGCATTCGGGGCAGGAGCAGAGTTTGCCGCGCCACGCCGTGGGCCAGAACACGGCCCCGTGCCGAGCCCGACTCTTCCCCGATAACTTCATCTCCCCAAATCGGCAACACGACCCCTCGGCCGACGAGGCCTCCACCTCCTGAAGCTTCCTCTTACACCCTGCCGTCCCGTTCACCTCCAGCTGCTGCACAACCAGCAATGAGGAGGAAAAAAAACAAGTCATTCCTGTCATTTAGCAGACGCCCTTATCCAGAGCGACTCACAATCCAAGCAATTGTGGGTTAAGGGCCTTGCTTTTAAAGACCCAGCAGTGGCAGCTTGGCAGGGGTAGGATTTGAACCCTGGACCTTCTGGTCCATAGTCCAGTACCTGAACCACTAGGCTACCACAGTCCCTGCATCATCACCAAGTACGCAAAGTTCAGACTTGCATACTTGTGACTTGAGTACACAGCATCTCTAAGCAAATGGTGGCCTAAGACTTTTGCACAGTACTGTATTGGAATAAAACCTCCGATTATACCCGTTCATTCGCTGGGCTCGGAGAGGCCTTCGTTTCAGACTTGGTCTGGTCTTCATCCTGCTCCACCTCCACTCTCCCCTCTTCTTCTTCTTTACACACTTTGATCGTAGGAGGCACTGATTAACAGAAACAACTTCCCATAAAAGGTCACGTCCACAAGTCTCGGCACCGAACCTTCCCTCCCGAGATAAGAGAGACGTTACCGGCGAGGTGTGCGGCGTAGGTCCAGAGGAAGGGTGCCTTGATCATGCACGACTCGCAGATCATCTCCTGAAGCTCCACGCACTCGGGCACCACACAGCCCAGGTGCTACAGGAGGCACAGAGAGAACCCAAATTATTACAAGTGTTTTTAATGACGTGATCAGAAACGCAAATGTAAACACAGCAAACGTTTTGCTCGCCTTCTTTTTAAAGAAATGCAAATGGAACACTGATTTAGCAGCACCTGGACGAAACGATCCTGACCAGGATGCGCCTCACCGGGTGCTCATCGAGTCCGTCTCATTACCTAGCGAGTGCCCTTGCTGCCTATTCCCATGTCAAGTGAGCCCTAAGACTGGTTAATGCCACAATACGGAGTTACTTAAGGCTTCTTTTCGGAGGAACATCATACACATGGGGAACAGATCAAACGCAGACAGAAGCTTCTAGAACTAACATGAGGGAAATGGAAGAGCTCCTGTATGAGATCTGTGGTTTAACACCTATAACTGGTCAGAAATTAATTGATGTAAACTAGCAAGAGCCTTGCTCAGTTTGGGATTGGATGTAGATATAAGGAGATAATCTAAAATAGTAAAGCTGCTTTGAGACGATGCTCCATTGTAAAAAGCTCTATAGAAATAAATCGGACTTGACTTGTGTCATTCCTGAGGAGATTTTGTCTGGAAACGCCGAAAAGCGAAACCATGTTATAACCTTAAGCAATCCCAACAAGAGTAACCGTGATGTCAGTAACAAAATCCGATATCGGAATCGGAACAGAATTGAAAAAATGGGTCGGCCCATGGCTACTTATTTTCATCGGGCCGATGCGCTCCATGAAGCTCTAGATAAGCCGAAGCTCTAGTTCTCTCACCCGTCCATGGAGCCAGTCCTCACAGACGACACACTGGATCATCTCATCAACAACCTGCAAACACAGGCGGCCTCACATTAACGCACCTGCACCCAAACACCTAAACACCCCACCATTTGGGCCCTTACCTCGTCCTCCGGGTCCGGGTAGGGCCTCTCGCACGTGCAGTACAAACCGAAGAAGTTGTGACTGTATTTGTTTCCAGAGTTGACCTTCTCTTTGTCCTGGGGGCAGAGCGGCGCGATGAGAGAGGAGTCAAGCAATTAAAACCAACGTGCATCATGTAAGCGGAGGGAGAAAGCACTCACCGGGAAGAGCTTGCACTCCATCTGGCCGAACTTGTCATTGCCACAGTCGCACCGGAAATTCCTAGAGATCAACAAAGCGTTTGGACTCGAGATTTGGCTTCGGCACGACTACAGAAGTAGGGCTGGGTATGGCTTAAATGTTTATCGATCTGGATTCTGATCCTGCTTATCGATTTCAATTTTTGTACCATGTAAGAGGAGCAAAATCTCAACGAGATTCCTATCTTTTACATGGCGCCGCAGCATACGCTTATAGCGTCCAGAAACCGAGGTGCAGTGCTTTTTTAGTTGGCCTTCTTCCAGAGTTATTCATTATCTGGGCTTACTCCTGGTGCTACCACATTATAAAGCCATGCCTTAGGTGAACTGGTCACAAATGCCCCATGACTAGCTTTTTCACAGAAAAATAATAAATAATAATAAATAAAATAAAAGAGTTGGCTTTGCTTTTGCTCGGGTTTTCAACTCCGCCCACTAAATCTCCCTCCCGCGGCGCATTGGCGAGAAACTAATTCTGTGGGAAACAGTAAAACAAGTGGTTTCTAAACAAGTTCCAAAAATAAATCAACATATTAAGGAACCAAGCACTTTGAATAGCACTTTGACCTAATTAACCCTGGTTCTAAGGGTGGTTCAGATCAGGATTCTTAGAACCTCAGTAAAATCGGCATTTGATACCCAACCCTACACAGAAATCATCCCAAAATGCACAGAGCAAAAAGCATGGGTACTTAAGAGACGTCAAAGTCATGAGTTATTTCAATATTTTACTCAATTACAACAGTGCCTTCTATACTATCGTTTACGTATTTTATTACACTTTTCATAAGATTATAGTACCTCTGTTCATCTATATATTATAATTACTATATTTTCAGAGATGCTCATTGTTTATTTATTTAAACTACTACTACAGACTTTAGTTACTTAGGTTAATTCTTACATATAACATTTTCCCTTTAAACCATCAGCCTGAGCTTAGATATTAGAAGATAACAGAAAATTGTACAGCTGCTTTGAGACGATGCACCATTGCATTAAGCGTTATAGGCATATATCTGGACGTCCCTCCTTCTTAGAAAATGATTGGTTGGGGGAAAAGCATCATTAATTCTTAACATTAGAACTAATAACAATAAGGATCTAATAATAAAGGAATTCATATGCATAAACTGAGATGAGGCTTCACTGCACAGACGGTCTTACCTCTTGGTATAGAGCTCAAACAGCTCATGACCTTCGTGGCACTTGTACGAGCAGGCCAGACAGATCCCTGCAGGTTCTCCTCCTTTAGGTGTGCAGGTGTTACAGGCGTACAGAGCCTGGCGCTTCACATGTCCCTACAGAAACCGAAACGACAATGCACACCATTGAAAACAAATACTTGACATATACTCGCTCAGTGTAGATCTCTGCTCTGTCTTTGTTTTTAAACCTTCTGGAACAAATTAAAGACGAGTGTCTAGGGACTAAGCTGCTCAGGTCTTTGCTGCTGCCCTTTTTCTGCGCCCAACATGTCAACTAAGAGAACCGACTGTTTGAATGCCTAATAACTTACACAATAACCTTTCCATACATAGCTGTAACAAAGCAGACATTGTTCCCATGTCTCAACCCTGATTAAACTGGTCAGGTCCTGATCTCGAAGTGGCAGGGGGCACGCTGGCATGGACCCTGAACAGGGTGCCTGTCTCACAACTCTAGACAGGGGTCACTGTTGCAGTGCTGCCCTCCCTCAGGCACAGCCCAAACATGTGATGACTGGCCTGGGACTCGGACCCGGGTAACTGCAGCAAAACTGCAAACATCTGGCTGGTCCTTAAGCAAACGCGCATTCTTACAAAAACTGCCGCTTTTATATGAAAGCCAGGAGCAAAAACGTTTTGCTTCAGATGCTGAAGGCAAAGGTAGGGATGGTGTTTAGGGGTTGCGTTATTTAGCTAGAACAACACACAGTAAATATATAAAGAGTACCACAAATGCAGCCGGGTGTGTTTGTTAGATGAAACCCCGCAGGCGGATTTTAGACGGAATAAAATGCCTAGCCGCCATTACCTCGGGATAGGAGCATTTCTCTGAATCACTGGCCCCGAGAACCGCGGAAGCTTCTTGCTCCAGCTCTTCATCTTCTTCCAGAACATCAACCAGAGACACGGTTCCTTCCTCTGCCTCCTCCGCCGCCATGCTTAAAACACAAACACACACCAAACGCTTCACTTCCTGTTCCACTACTAACGCAGTCCCATCTGGGGATAGGAAAAAACGTCCAAAATTATAAACTAAACACAAAACTTACACGCATATAGTTTGTATGATCAGGGCTAAAACCAGGCCATGCTCTCAGACTTAATCCCCGTTTCTCTTTCCAAAACAACAACAGAGCCGTATCCGCTTTATGCAAATCAACGGTTTTGGCGGGAAATGTTGCGAGAAAGAAATACAAAAATGGTTCTACTAATAATTAAAACACTGAGATTCAGATTTATTTCTGTACCAGTTCCGTGTACAAATACGGTATATTTTAAATAAACAATATTTCACCGAAATGGTGCGCGGTCACAGTTGAAAGTTGACGTTAGGGTTGCCAGGTATATATACATTAGTGATGTGTCGGTCGCGACCGATCCGGCTCTAAGAGCCGGCTCTTTGAGATGAACGACATGAGCCAGTTCCTGATTGTGAGCCGGTTCATATATATTTTTTTTTATTGTACGTTCCGACACATAGACCTCTTGTTAGATGCTAAACTACATTTCGTTGTGTTGTACTTGTATATGTGTAATGACGAGAAAGATGACAATAAAGTTGAATCTAATCTTATATATATATATATATATATATATATATATATATATATATATATATATATATATATATATAATATATATATATATATATATATACAGGGGTTAGCACATTGCACCCCAGTAAGAGCAGAGTGTGAAGGTTCCAATTAGCAGGGTTAAGAGCACAGTTTTGCTCAAAATATTGCAATGGCACACAAAAAACATTATGGGTGACATACCAGAGTTCAGATTGGGTTGATGAAACATGAAAAGTTGAAAACCATCTCCCATTGGCCTGCACAGTCACCAGATCTAAATAATTATTGAGCCCACTTTGGGTGTTTTGGAGAAGCGAGTCAGGAAACGTTTTCCTCCACCAGCATAACGTAGTGACCTGGCCACTATCCTGCAAGGAAGAATGGCTTACAAAATCCTCTGACCATTGTGCAGGGGGGGGAATTGTATATGTCATTTCCAAGACGAATTGATGCTGTTGTGGGCCACAAAAAGAGGCCCTACACCATAATAAATTATTGTGGTCTAAAACCAGGTGTTTCAGTTTTTAATAACCCCTATATATATATATATAAATATATAATATATATATATATATATTATATACAACACACAGGTCAGATCATAACAGAAAGGGAGAAGAGGAAGCAGGATCAATCCCCTCAAAGATGAGATCCTTGGGTTTTTTTTATTATGCCAATCTTCATTAAAAACGTAACCCTGGATGTTGCTTTTTCTTTTTTTTTGCACATTTTTATTTAGATTTTAGTTGAGTGATGTTTTGTTGATGATGTCTTGTTTCCCTGTATATAGTTGCAAATTTACAAAAATAATACACATAGTCAGAGAGGACCTTGAGACCAGATTGGACCTGTAATTGAGATGGGTCTTCGTTTGTATTTTAAATTTACTGTGTTCCATTGAGTATATAAATAAAAAAAAAAAAAAACCATTCATTAATAATAAAACAAAAAAAAAAAAAACATTTGGATATTATGTGTTTTTACATTAGTAATTCATTTTACACATAATTTGGTAATAAAGTAAGCTACAAAAAATCTAAAGAGCCACTTGGGAGCCGAAAGAGCCGGCTCTTTTTAGTGATCCGAGCCAAAAGAACCGGCTCTCTGAAAAGAGCCGAAATTCCCATCACTAATATACATATATTAGGTGTTACCTCAACTCATCCCGCTTCATGTTCTTTATCGCTGTTTGGTGTTCATAAACAACATTAAAACGTATAACCTCACTCACTTATTGTGAACCCCTGAACCTTCTGCCATAACAGTACAGCAGGCTCAGGGTTCAAATCCCACCTCTGCAAATCTGGCACTGTTAGGTCTTTAAGTAAGGCCGGTATCCCACCAGTGCTCAGAATAAGAATATGTTTTAAGTCTGCATAAGTTTGTCTGCTAAATGTAGATGTAGGATGTGGAATATTTGCTATCATTTGCTAGTACTATTTAACTTAATGCAAATAAGACTCAATACTGACATACCACTCTTTTGTACCCCTGACTAATATGAACTTAGCAGTTAGCAAGTCAAACTAATATACAAATAATAAACAAAGACATTTGCCAACGACATTGCTAATTTGCATAATAATACATAAGACTAATTACTTAATTAAAACGGAAGAAGACAATGGGGGGGGGGGCAGTGGGGATTGGCCTAGGTGGAGTGGACAGGGGGGGGGGCTGGAGCAAGTAGCGCGTGCCTGTGCAAGTGCGGCAGTGTACAGTGGTGGAGACATGTCAGCGCGGTCACCTCGCCAGCCCAGTGTCCCCAGTCCAATACAGACATCAGAACTCCATCTTAACAAAACCATACGTCTAGGTTAATGTGGTGTTTCTAAAGTCTTGTGGTTAGTGTGTTTGCACCCTGCGAAGGTATGGCGCCCTGTCTAAAGGTTTTGTTCCTGCCTTGCACACTGTGCCGCCAGCTAGGGGGGGACAAAACCGGCTTTCCCGCCACCCTACCTGACCAGGATTAAGTGGACTGTGGTAAAGCCTAGTGGGTAAGGGGGGTACTGGGGGAGGACTACGGACCACAAAAGGTCCAGGGTTCAAATCCCCAACCTCTGCCAAGCTTGCCACTGTGGGTCCTTGAGCAAGGGCCTTAAACCCACAATTGCTTGGATTTGCTTGGACTGTACCAATTGTAAGTCGCTCTGGATAAGGGCGTCTGCTAAATGCTGTAAATGTAAATGTAAATGTAATTAAGTGGATAAGAAAATGAATAAATGAATAATGCAATGCTTAGCTTGTGACAATAGTAATGACACCACTGTTAGCATGTTCATGCGGCATAAGATGTTGCAGTTTGGGCCAAATTCATGGATGTTCTGCATTTCAGGGCATCAGTAAATACTATAAATATGACTACTGTACTTACAAAGCGTACAAATCTTACAAATCTATGTAAAAAATGTGATTAAAGAAGACCAGTGAAACCCAGCTTGTTTATTAGCAGTTAGCTCAACAGACTGCGTGATACCCATTTATGATTACGCATAGATACGGCATTTTAGAGGGAAAACTGTAAATATCTGTTGTTTTTTATCTATTTCTATAGCTTCGTAAAATAAGTATTGATTTTTACAAGATTTCTTAACGAATCACGTATAGCCTTTTTCAAAATGTAACTCAAAAGACGTTAACACGGGATCTGGCAACCTCTCCATTGTCATTAACCTAACATGGCAGCTCCAGTATTAAAAGCAGAGCTGAAACACAAAGACGGAAAGACGACCTCCTTTGCTGTGGAGACTGAGAATAATTTAAAATCGCTTATTGCAGGTGTTAAGAAGTTAAATGCCGAAATCTCGGTGGTTTTGACCGGTCTGGTGGAGGAAGAGAGGAGTTTAAGAGGGGATTCTGGTGTGAATGGTAAGCTTACTACCTAAGTAATGCGGTCTTTACTACCATACTAACTAGTGCGTGTAAAGAATAGCCACATTATTGCTTACGTACTTGTTTTGCGCACTAATTAGTAGGGTAGTGTGCTGTGTGGGACCTTCGTATACAGATACGAAGGAAGGACTGTATGTTATGTTGTAAGTGGGTTCAGGTCAGCTGGTCCGATATATGGAAAGACTTCAATAACGTAATAAAAGGAAATCATAATAAAAAAGCAATGCATGGCCAGCTTTTTAAGATTAAGCTGTCATTTTATTTCTGTGTGTGTGTGTGTGTAACCTGTGATGGACTGGTGCTCAATTCATGGTCACTCCCATCTCCCCTGTGACCTGGCCCAGGACAAACAGGGCTAAACGTCAAGGAAAACACGAAACAGAACAGTATACAGATTTATAGTGATTACATTTTGTACTTTTTTTCTCACTAGATTTGGAGGAAGAAGAGGAAGAGAGTGATGAAGAGGAAAATGGTACAGAAAGCAATGAGGTCAAGTCAAAGTCCGGACCCCCAGCGAAGCGGCTGAAGACGTGACCTCGTTTGCTCTGTGCTGAGAAACATTTTTGCCCAATTGAAAATATGTTTGAGGACATTTGTTGTTGCTGAACAGATACTTCGGGTAACTGTCAGTAAATAATGCAGATAACTGGCGAGACATTGGAGAGGGAAGTCTTTGTGTTGGATCATTCTAGCAAACCTCCTTCTCGTTATATTTTTTACTAAATAAATCACAATTTGTGTCCTTTGTTGATGTGGAGTGGACGTCCTGATAAATGATAAATCTTAGCCTTTAACAATCATGCACTTCATTTGAGAGTATTTCCTGAAATCACTGTTTAGCAGGAATGCCTCTTAAGGTCAGTACTTTGTTGCTGACTCCACAAACCACCACCAGTCTGGCAGCAACCATCAAAAAATTATAAACAATCAATCATTTGCCGTACTGCAGTGTTCATCATGATGAGGGGTTTAATGCAAGTACCAACTACTGTACAGCAACTAGTTTGATAGAAACATTCAATAACAACACACAAGGCACAAATTCTGAAATTCTTAGAAGAAATATAGCTAAAAATACACATTAAAAACCCACTAGGCAGTAAATAGGCAAAGAAGCTCAATTGTCCATGAAACAACAAGATCATGAGGTGTCAAGGGTGAAACAAAAGTATTATTTTATATTATCTAGTCGGGGTGTGGAGAGAAATCGATTCTTAGATGTAGACGTGGATGATTCGGTATCAATAAACTGAATCGAGTTAGAATGGTGAGCACTAACTGTTCTAAGCGTCATACTCAGCAGGGGGTGCTGCACTGTGTTTCTTTTACATGCCCTTAATAATCTGGTAACTGCAGAAAACTGCAATCAACGACTCAGGCAATAATTGGATTTCTAATTTATAACCAGCCAATAATCTCACAGAAATGTGACAAACTTAAAAAAAAAAAAAAAAGTGTTCCATAGCCATTTCGCTGGCTTTAATTCCAGAGTTGCCAGATCCATGGTAAATGGAAAAAGGATCAAAATAAAGCAAAGTCTTTAGAATACACAGCCCTTGCAAAAGTGGGGAAGGCTTGCGCACATGCACAGACTGAAAACACCAGTTACAATCAGGTAACTGGTATACCTGCTACGAGTAATCCGATTACCGGGGTAAAATACAGCTCCCCCTATCGAGTTTTTTAAGCAGAATTCTAGATCGGAGTATGCTGTATACATGACCACTTCAAATAAACATAACTGCAGAAATCTGACTTCTGTCCATCTATACCTGATGGGATAGAATTTATTTATCGATGACCCTTGGGTGCCAGAGATCGGTGGATCCAGGTCATGTGACTGACATGCTCAAAAGCGAATAGACATTCTGGCGCACTGTTTAAGGGTTAATAGAAATTTAGGACAGCCTTTAAACACAATCAAGACGTGCAATTGGAGGCGGATCATCAAACCGCTAGCCCACCTCCGTGGAGACTTGGGTACCAGTCACATGGGCATGACAGAGATGGATGACTAGTGTGCTCTCCAGGATGAGATTTAAGTGAATAATACAAAAAAAGTGCTTCTCCCAAAACATTTATTACCCATTCTCTCATTTTAAATAACTGTACATTATGATTGTGAGTAAAATCAGTGACACAAACATTCATCCATTCATCATAAAAACCCCAAACAAGCCCTTTTAGACAAAATAGGAGTGGCTTACAAATCAACCCAACCTAACTCTCCTATGATTAGGAACAGTGAAAGTTTTAAGCAGTGCATTTAAACCTGTAAGGCCTGATCTTTGGTACGAAACGACCTTCTGAAATACAGCAAAAAAAAAGGGAAGAGCAACCGATTTAGTGACTAACTCACCAGTACATCAGTACCATTTATCAACACCACAGAATGGCAGTAAAGACGTTATCATAGGTTACAAAAACCCAAGACGTGGCATTCAACAACCATAGGGGATAAAATGATTTAAAAAGAAGTTAGAAACTGTCAATGCATTATTATCAAACATTCATTTTTAACACTGTCATATACATGAAAAAAAACAAATCCCACTGATGTTTACAGTTTTGTCCGTGTGTAAAATGTGCCACATTAACACTTACTAACCAAAGTAATTACAAAATTGTTTACTAACAGGACCTACTGAGCGCTGTCTCTTCCGAAAGTAACAGAGAAATCTCTAATTTGGACGTTTCAACCAATAAACCAATGATGCGTGTGCAGATTGGCAGGTACTAATCTAATGGCCAAGTCACACAATTGCAGTCATTATGGAAATTTGGTTTGTTGTTCCTTTCTCTGACATCACAAGATCAATGGTTATTGGCGACAGGAGCAAGTTTATATCGATACTAAGACGGTCTGAGGTCGGGATCGAACTGGGGATCTCTGGAGCAAAAACAATGGCGATATACTGTGTGTTCTGATACACATTCCACACCTTTCACTTTTAGTATTCAGTATTTACTTCAAGTTCTTCAAGTCACTCTTAATAACATCACATACGCCAGCCTAGTGTAGACTTTAGACACTTTTACACATACAGACATTTACAATCTTTTAGCGTACACAAGCACAACACTTCAGTCAGTTTAGGTTTCAATAATCAGATATTGTACAGTAATGTGCAAAAGTCTTAGGCCACCATCAGATTTGTTGTTTTAGCATTTCTCTAATGACCATATATAACAGACGATTGGACCCAAAAATTTAAATCTCGGATTCTATAATCGTTTAGATAGCCTGATAAATAATTATGGTCATTTTACCACTGGAAACAATGGTAAATCGAATCAAATGGTGGCCTAAGACTTTTGTACAGTACTGTACACGAGCCACCAAACCATCCAACACTCTCACAAGCCATTTCAGACCAAATAAAATTACACTGTGTGGTGTTTTTGAAAGATTTTCCACCATTCACCGTCTTAGAGATCTACACTCACCAGGATTAACGAGAATAATGAAGACACCTTAAACTTTACTTACACGTAGGCTTCTGCAAACACTTTGCATGCCATCACTGGTGTGATCACTCTTCTATTAGACTCCTTGGTTTTTTAAATCTCTATTACTGGGAATTAAGCAAATCAGAGCCTTATTTTTTAAATTAGTACTCTATTTAGGATCTTAATCAATCAGGGCTTCTGCTTTACAGTGTGAATAAAACATGCAAACATAAAACCCTTTCACTTTGAAAGCAAAGAGATGTCGGTGATTTTGACCATGTGTTAGAACTGACTGTTGGTGCCAGATTCTGCATTTCTGGATCTCCTGGTGCAGAAACGTTTCCTAAGTTAATACCTCATGTAGTTTATAGCTAATAACTGCCTAATTGAGATGATCGACTTGCAACATTAACACAGCAAAGACTAGGGGTGCAACGATACTATCTGCTCACGAGTCGATATTCGAGTTCACAATTTGATTTTCTTACAAACAGATATTTGATCAAAGACATCCCTTTTTATTTCTGAAGCCCCTGCAATTAAAAGCAATTACTAGAAACTAGACGTTTTGTTTATTTTGGCTATTGTAGCTTCACCATATCTTAAACAACCCAGTGAAAACATTCCTTTTACTTTCTGCAGAATAACAATTCAAAATAATGTGTACTTCCCTTGTATACAAAATTAAACAAAATAATCTTTTCTTCCGCAATGAAAAGAAATTAGGAGGAGTCTGGTTAAGAACAGAATATGTATGATTGTGCCCTCTGGTGTTTAAACATGCAATTGCATTAGATGGCACAAGTCAATGGTGCAAAAACATCAAAACAACACGATGCAGCGTTACAACCCCAGTGAAGACACAACAAGAGTTTAAATTCAGCCAAGTGGAGCAGAGATTGAAGCACTAATTCAACAGAACCGATTGGTCAAACATAAAAAGTCCTACAGAATATCCAAGACATCCTTACAATCACTTTTGACCTGTGTAAAAAGTATAAAGTATGGCCTCGTTGACGGTCTGGTGCAGGACTTCCTGTAGGAGTTATCAAGACACGTCCGGCTGATGAGCCTCAGACACCACGAAGCTCCGAGACCCCAGCCTTACGCTCCATCAAGTGTCGATCAGGTGAGTGTTGCTGATCTGATTGGACGCTTTGGTGAAAGTCTGGTGTCGGTTACAGAGAACTGCCAGGCAGATGGGCAGGATGCAGTAGCCCACAGTCTTGGGGTCGGCCCTGGTGCACGAGTAGAGGAAAAGGAACACCTGGAGGTAGGGAATGAGGAAGATGGCGGCCCACACCCAGAAGGGCAAGAGCAGCAGCCTGGTCTTCACACTCTGCACCCAAGAGGATGAGGCAGGAGAGGACGAAGCGGCGTCTCCGGTCCATGGCGAGAGAGTCCCACTCGCCTTATCGACGTGGGCCAGCGTGAGGCGGTTGTAGGTCTGGTTAATCTCGAACATGTAATAGACCGTGGCGATGCTAGCCAGCAAGTACACGCTCACACCGATCCATCCCATCCGCTGGCGAAAATTCATCATTCTCCATGCTCCTGTCTGAAAAATCAACCAAGCACATTTAAATACTCCTCAACACACTGACACACTCACCACGAATAGACACGTTTAATGTTTCCCATATACAATGCTGTGCAAAAGTCTTAGGCCACTATAAGATTAGATATACCATAGGTTTAGCAATGGTATGATAACCATATTTATTATTTCTCATTCTCTTTATTTGAATACCGTGTCTTTATCACATCGTCAACTTAAAAAAACAAAGACGAGTGAAGATTACTGCGGGAAGCTCTAGCTTGTGTTTTTGTGATCATGAACAGGTTAGAATTCACTTAAATTCACATAAACGAGAAAACAGTTCCATTCAGGCACTGTGCGCTTTATCACCATCATTCTCCAGCTTTCAGTTTTATTCCACCAGATCTTTTCTTTAATATCCATGTTTTTAGAGGCAGCATGTTGCTCGTCCTATAAGCTCTTGATGAGCTGTTCTGCCCGACGACCGAGCTCTGATTGGTCAGCCTGATATTAACGCTTGCACTAAACAGACTAAAATTGTCTTGAAACCCTGCAATATAGTCTTGTTTTTATTGAATTTTACAAAATGATCTTTTCATGATCTTTCAAATATACTTGTTATCGCAGTTTTGATTCAGCTCAGTTTCTGACTGTTGCACTCACATGCCATCTGATTTTTGGCATGCTCTTTGGGGTGCTTTCTTTTGAGGTCAAAGTCAATTTTTTTTTATATATATAGGACGCTTTAAAACAAATCACTGTCTCAAAGCAGCTTTACAAACATCTAACATCTGCCTAAATGAGCAGGCTTAGGGCAATAGCACCAATTAAAAACTCCCTAAACGTTACAAGGAAATAACCTTGACTCAAAAAAAAAAAAAAAGATCCAACCTCTTTGGGAAGCTTAGATGTCATGTTTTAAGGTGGTCAAACCGGTTTGTTGTGCTTCCACCAGAGGTGCCTTGTGTCTCGTCTTAGGAGGTTCAGTAAACAATGGTTATTTGTAATTTGAGCACTGTGTAAAATCCAAACCAGGTCCATATGGCGATGGTGATGACTGTTTTCACAGCCTGTCACCAAACTATTAATAAAAGAGGACGTGCTCTTTCGGAACTGTTAGTGTTATTTGTGTGTTCATCCAGAACATGTGAGCTGAAGTAGTGAATACAGTAGCAGTGAAAACAAAAACCATCACATAGCCCATCCTTAGTTCAAATTTGCAAACCTGGCAATTAGAACCACACAGTCAACAAGAGACTGGCGTATACATTCATCTCCAAAACTATTGACACTTTTGTTAAAGACGGATTATTAACATGGGTATTTGTGGTCCATTAGCTTTAAATGAAAATGAGAAACTTTACATCATGTATACATTTCTGTTATATATTTAAAGGTAAATCCAGTTCATGACGCCACATATCCGAATGGAATAAAAAAAATTGTATTACTGCTCTACAGATGTTTTGTTAAACTGTCTCACAGCTATTTTCACTGTCGATCTGAACACAGGAGAATGAAGGAAACATCATTCAATGACTTTCTAATACTTCTTACAATTAAAAGTGTTTTTAAAAATGTTCTTCACCCTTTCTCACCGCCACACATGACCCACGTGCATCGTTGGCTCAGATGATAACATTTCAGATTTAAATTTTTATTACCACAGCAACGAATGTAATACCGCCAAGGAATAAACTCACCTACACTACGATAGTTCAAGGTTGAAATTTCAAGGTTTTGGCATCAGACCGTGCTCCGGCTCCAAGGAGTGAGTCTCATGGCCAAAGCATGAGACTTTGAGAGGTATATGACTGAGGAAATTTGGAGTCTGTCATGTTATATTCAAACCCCAGTAAAAAGGAAGTCAGGAAGGACAGCACAAGAGTTACTAAACACAGACTTAAATGAAATTTATTTCATTTCTACCAATACATTATTTTCTTGCTTTTTAAAACAGCATAGCATCATCTCTGGGTACAATTTCTCTCAAGGTTTCAGTGAGAAATTTGAAACTGAACTAATATAGCAAAAAGACAGAAACTGTAGATCAAATTGTATTATATTATTTCATGTTAAACAACGGTAATATATTAATGTAGTACTACTCTTCTTTTATAAAACATTATTGTATTATATTGTTGGATAGGGGGTGTTTTGCGTGATTTTTACTGTACAATTTCAATATAATGTGTTTATTTTCCACGTTTGTTGTTTTGTTTTAGTAAAATCCGCTAGCAAATTCAATAACTAGCCAGTAATCTCGGTCTCCTAGTTAGCGCGCAAAAGTGGGCGGAGTCAGTGTCAGTTTGGCATTGTGGGTAATGTAGTTCTCAGCGGAAAATTCGGAATTAAAGGACATTTCTAAAAATCAAGGTTGAAATCTGACTGACTTCTAGTTTGTATAGAAGCTTATAGTATTGCTTGACAATCTGCTTGCTTGTGGAAAGTCAGTCGTATCAGGTTAAGGCAAGATAACTTAAAATCGAACTCTCTTTGGTTTAAACACGTGAAACTACTGGCATATGTCAAACCCTGAGCAAAAACACTGATAATATGTAACATAACAGCAAATACAATGAATCTGTGGTTTCTGATACTCACTGTGATCTCCTAAACAGCTTATCTGGAGCTTGTTAAACGCAGAGACACTTCCTGAACAGCTGCTTTATTTCGGTTTGTTATCATATGACTGACTTCCTACAACGGGGAACATCCGGGTTCAAAGCGAGGGCTTTAATAACAGTGCCGTGTGCTTTGCTGCCCTCTAGTGGTGAGTTCTAAAACCTCTGCTAAATGCATAAAGTTATGGATTTGTTTTTGTGTAACGTCTTTTTAAAAATCATATATTCAAATAAAGAACAGATTAATTTATATTGTAAGAAGTTTAAGCAAAAAGGTTTTATTAAGTGATTTTAGACGTTTTACATTGCTTAAAAAACATCTATGTTAATGTTAATCTGAAATAATCTAGGATGGTTTATGCTGGTCTAGTATTATATATCACAAAAACTTGTAAACAAAATCTTAAGGCTTTCATTTCTTAAATAGGCCTAATCTAAAAAAGTCAGTAACCATTACAGTCTATTTTAGAAAACTACTGGGTTCTGTCTCATCAGCAATGATATATAACATGTAGCTTAAAGGTTATTGTGATAAATAATAATATTAGTAGTAAGATATTCCACAGGAACAAACTAGGGCAGTCATTCAGCAGCAGACAGAAAGCCTTTCTGTGTCCAGCAGTGATTCAGTGAGCTAACCTTACAGTTATCTAGCACGTCTACATTGATTGGCAACATTCGGACCTTCAAATGTTTTTTCTAAATTGGATGAAAGAACAGTTACTGCTGGAAGGCATACTTTACACTGCACTACGATATTATTTTCTTTTTCGCCTTTAAGAATAAAGTTCTGCTGAAATTTAGATTCAGTGAAAGCTTTTTAACTACGTGACAAGATTCTCCACAGGGAGGCGCTGTTGGCACTCAACTACTTCTGTTTGTCATTAAAAAGGAGCCAGGCCGGACCTCCCAGCAGCCAAATCTCACCAAAAATCTCTCATGATCATTTCAAAATGGTAATTGTGTGCCATTTAAAACATTGAGTTTAAACACGAAAGCCCAAACTGCTGAGGCGGGAAAGTGTTTAATGCAGTTAATGCTGTAAGAAAGGTTAGAAATATGGAGCTACAATAAATTCTTCTTCCTTCCTTCCTTCCTTTCTTTGCTCTTTCTTTCTTTCTTTCTTTCTTTCTTCCCTTTCCTTTCTTTTTTGTTTCTTTCATTCCCTTCTAACTTTCTTTCTTTCTTTCTTTCTTTCTGTCTTCCGTCCTACATTCCTTTCTTTCTCTTATTTCTTCTTCCTTTCTTCCCTTCCTTCCTTTGCTTCCTTTTTCTTTCTTTCTTTCTTTTTCTTTCTTTTCTTTCTTTCTTCCTTTCTTTTTCTTTCATTTCCCTTCCTTCCTTCCTTCTTTGTCTCTTTCTTTCTTTCTTTCTTTCTTTCGTTTTTGTTTGTTTGTTTGTTTCTTTTCTTTCTTTCTCTCATTCCCTTCTAACTTTCTTTCTTTCTTTCTGTCTTTCTTTCTGTCCTACATTCCTTTCTTTCTTTTATTTCTTCTTCCTTTCTTCCTTTCATTGCTTTCTTTCTTTCATTCTTTCTTTAATTTCCCTTCCTTCCTTTCATTCTTTCTTTCTTTCTTTCCTTTCTTTCGTTTTTATTTGTTTGTTTCTTTCTTTTCTTTCTTTCTCTCATTCCCTTCTTTCTTTCTTTCTTTCTTTCGGTCTTCCGTCCTACATTCCTTTCTTTCTTTTATTTCTTCTTCCTTTCTTCCTTTCATTGCTGTCTTTCTTTCTTTCTTTCTTTCTTTCTTTAATTTCTCTTCCTTCCTTCGTTCATTTGCTTTCTTTCATTAATTTCCCTTCCTTCCTTCCTTCGTTCCTTCATTTGCTTTCTTTCTTTCTTTCATTGTCTTTCCTTCCTTCCTTCCTTCTTATTTTCCACTAATGCTGTAGTGGAGTGTATCAAAACAGAACTACACGATGACGTCCTATCGGCCGACAGCTGCCCCCTTTGAAGCACAAATGCGTTGGTAGGAACTGGAATTTGGGGTTTTGATACCTGAACCTAGCCTAGCCTAGCCACACAGCGCTAACACACGACATCTGATCAGCAAATCTCCACTCACATAGAAATCTGACAGAATTGAAACAGTTCTACACAGAAGAGGAGCAACTATTCTCAAACTCAGGTGTGAAACTGGAATAGAGAAATCCAAACAAACTCATCTCTTAGGAAAACGTGCCTCTGCCAAGCATTAAAACAAGCGACCCATCACTTCTGCACCCATTATTTCAGATTTCTTGTTTTGTCTCTCTTGAATGTTGTAAGGAAAAATGTGTAACTAAAGCTGGAAAAAGACATTTATTTAATGGTTGTGAGACAAAAAGTGTCTTTCAAAGAGGTGTGGAGATTTTGATCAGTGCGTAAGTAACTGTAGCAGGTGCCCTTTCTGTCTTACCTCTGGTTTTAAGTTTAGGAACTCTAAAGCCATCATCCAGGATGTCCCGTTTCACTCAGTTATAAATATGAGGTGACATAGAGCCCAAATTCCCTTAGTCATTCATCAACAAGTGGAGGATAAGAGAGTGCACGTATTGAGACTGAAGTGTGTTGGTTTTATGTTATTGATGTAGCTATAAACATCGGCGTCAGGCCTGTAAACGCTTATATGGAGAGTCAGGCCATCATTAAGATCTGCAGTTATCTAGAACTG
The DNA here is from genome assembly GCA_025084515.1 of Ancistrus triradiatus. NCBI lineage: Eukaryota > Metazoa > Chordata > Actinopteri > Siluriformes > Loricariidae > Ancistrus > Ancistrus triradiatus. The sequence continues at coordinate 197,461 of JAJAGP010000799.1, read as the reverse complement.
CACTAAGCACTTTATGATACCCCAACCCTGTTCTGTCCATTTTGGGTCATAAAACTTTGTGTGAACTGTATGTGTAATATTTATGCTTCCCTCCTTGCTGCGCTGTGTCACACAGAGCGTACACACACACACACACACACACACACACACACACACACACACACACACACACACACACACACACACACACACACACACACACACCTCATGTGTAACTGTCCATCTGCTCCCTGGTGTCTGTGTGAATGTTCTTTATCCTACGGCAATCTGAACTAAACTAATAACAATAAGTCAACAGAGCTTTGTTACCTGTCTTCATTTCATTTAATGCTTTCTCTGTGTAAGGAAGGTTAGAGATATGGAGTCACAATAAATAAAATAACAAATATAATGAACAGGATTTTCACATTTTTAAAAATGGGAGGTAAAATTTATTTCAAGATATAGTCAAGTCAAGTCAGATTTATTTATATAGCGCTTTTTACAATGGAGCATTGTCTCAAAGTAACTTTACAAGTTTAGATTATCTCCTAATAACTACGTCCAATCCCAAATTGAGCAAGCCTAGGGCGACAGTGGCAAGGAAAAACTCCCTGAGTGTTATAGGAAGAACCATTTATTTCAGTATTTTCTTTCATTCTTTCTCTTCCTTTCATTTCTCTTTCTTCCTTTTTTCTTCCTTTCTTTCCTTTTCTTTTTTTAATTTCCCCGTTTTTACTCTTTGTTTATTTGTTTCTTTCTTTCTTCTGTTTTTCTTAATTTCTTTTTTCCTTTCTCTTCCTTTCCTTTCCCTTCTCTTCTCTTTCATTCTTTCATTTTCTTCCTTTTTTTACTTCCTTCCTTACCTTTCTCTTTCTTCCATACCTTTTTTCCTTCTTTTGTTTCTATTCTATATTTCATTCCCCTTTCTTTCTTTATTTCTTTCTTTCTTTTCTTCGCATCTATTTCCCTTTCTATGCTCTTTGTTTGTTTTTACCTTCCATGCCTTTCTCTTTCTTTTTTTTAATCTTAATTTCTTGCTTTTTTCTTGCCTTTTCTATCTTTCATTTCCCTTTCTATGCTCTTTGTTTCTTTCTTCCTTTCTGTTTTTCTTTCTTTTTTCTTTCTTTTGTTCCTATTCTATATTTCATTTCCCTTTCTTTTTCTTTCTTCCTTTTCTTTCATCTATTTCCCATTCTATGCTCTGTTTGTTTCTACCTTCCATACCTTTCTCTAGCTTTCTTTTTCTTCATTTCTTTCTTTTTTCTTGCCTGTTCTAGCTTTCATTTCCATTTCTGTGCTCTTTGTTTGTTTCTTCCTCCCTTTCCTTCCTCTTTCTTTTTTTCTTTCTTTCTTTCTACCCTCCTTTCCTTTCCCTTTATCTTTCTTTCGCATATCTGTCAGAAGGTCCAGGGTTCAAGTCCCACCTTTGCCTCGGTTTTGTCCATTTTGTACTCGTTAGTCTATTTATGCATCATTTCCCTTATTTATGTAGAAATGCTTAGTTATTTACACAATCTCACACCCGTAGACTGTAAAGCCAGAATCAAGCCCGCCCATTTGGGCGGAGCCTGCATATGTTAATAGAGTGATGGGTGGGCATCTGGCTGTGACAGCTGTAAGGTGAGTGTGGCGCTGCTGGGTCAGAGGATCCGAGCCTGAGCTCCGGCGGGATGAGCGGGAGGGATGCTGCTGCTTAACCGGAATGCAGCGCCGGATCGGGAGGAGCAGAAAGAGCCGCGTGTAGAGGAACCGTGAGCAGATCGAGCTGAAGCTCAGGAGACACGAACCGAGCGCTTCAACCTTCTGCAAGAACTTTGTACAGTAAGCTGCAGCTCGTCCTTCTAATTAGAGTTCCTGAGCACTAAGACTGAAGGACAGGAGATCGTTAGAGGAGCACACTTCCACCGTTAGGACTGCTCGTGTTTTGTCTTTTAGTTCTGCAGTATGATCTTCTCATGCAAAGCAGCCCTGAAAGCACCACACTGATGATCATTACTAGGAGTACTGCGTGTTCTTCTATTGTTATTAGTGTCATTTTCTGAGTGCATGTTGTGTATCACGTTAAATCCAATGATACATGCAGGCAACTTCAGGCAATAAACCAATAAAGCAGTTATGTAAGGGAAATACGTAATGGAAGTCAATATGTGCCTAAAGTCAGGGAGTAAAACGATTAAGAAAATACACTGTAGGCTGTCAGAAAAGTAAAGACAATAGTCTAAATACGAGCTAGACAAAGTAGAAATGTAAGTAAAGGAAGGTATGTCTAGGAATAAAGTAAAGTAAACATAACTTATAAGTGAAGTAAAGTTTGAAAGAAATTCAATAAGTAAATAAAGAAAATAAAGTAGCTTGAAAGTACAAAGATCATATGTATGGATGAAAGAAAGTCTTAAAGCAAGAAAATATGCAAGGAATTACTTAAATGGCTAAGTAACTAACGTAAAGTATAAAAGCAGGCATAGTGGATAAAATAAGATGTATAAACGTAACTAAATAAGCAAAGCATGTAAATTAATAAGCAAACTTACTTTATCTATTACTTCATAACTAAAGTAAGAGCATACAGAATTAAGGGATATAGATTTGTAAAGGTTAACCTCCTAAGACCTTTGATTTTGAGCATTTTAATTTCTACCAATGATGACAACAGATCTAAAGTTAAGAAGAATTAAGTGTTAGGTGTGGCAAACCCAAAATGCAATGCCCTCAAATGAGGATGCAGGGTCTCAGGAGGATAAGTTTGAAGCTAGGTCAGTAAAGTAAGAAAGCATGTATATATGTATATGAGCAGTACATATAAGTTTTTTAATTAAATAAGTATGTAAAGGAAGTAGTGTGAAGAATAAGAGCAGACAAATTAACTACGTAAAGCAAGAACTTAGTAAATTGGTAAATAAGTAAAGAATGTACCTATGTAAGGGAATAAGTAATGGATGTATAAATAAGCAAAACAAAGCTATACATAAAGTCAGTAACTAACAATAGCTAATAAGTAAAGCATTTAAAAGTGTAAGTTTAAAGTTAAATAAGTAAAGAAAGAAATCATGTAAAGCAAATATACAAGTAGAATAATAAGAAGTACAACAGATTGAAAGCATGTGAAGTACTTGCATTTACCACAGTGTGTCAAGGAGCGGGCAAAGTAAAGTAGATACATATGTAAGTAAAGTTTAACAGCAAGCATGTCTAAAGAGACTGTAGGTATAAGTAACGTAAGTTGGAAGTTAGGTAAGTAAAGAAATCAAGTAAAATTAACAAAGTACAAAAGTATCAGAGCAGATAATATAAGTGAGCAGAGCAAGCATGTATAAGTGTAAGTAAAGTAAGCAATTAGGCACATGGGTAAATAAGTAAGTTAAAAAGCAAGGGAGTATACAAACCCGAATCAGAAAACAGTTGGGGCGGTAAAATGAAAAAAGAAAAACAATGAAACAAAAACAGTGTTTCTTGCATTTACTTTGTCTTTTATTTCATTGCAGACAGTATGAAGCTGGGATATTTCATGATTTTGTTTCTGGTCAGCTTTATTTGTTAATAAACATCCATTCCTGCATTTCAGGCCTGGAATTTAGGGCTAGTAATGAATTAAAAAAACAAAATAATGATGGGATTTCAAACAGGTGATTATAAGCATGATTTGGTACAAAAGCAGTGTCCAGAGTCTATGAGGAGCAAAGATGGGCAGAGGATCTCCAGTTTATCAACAGATGTGTGAGAAATTATTAAAGTGTTTAACACAATGTTTCTCAAAGAAAGACTGAAAGGGATTTCCATATTTCTCCCTCTATAGTCCATAATATCATTAAACGATTCAAGGAATCTGGAGGAATTTCAGTGCATAAAGGGTAAGAGCACAAGCCTAAACAGAAGAGGGGTGATCTCCGCTCCCTCAGACTGCACTGCATCAAGAACCATCATTCATCAATAGCTGGTAGAACCAGATGGACAAGGGATTCCTTATCAAACCTTTATCAAGCTCTACAATACAGTTACATTCACAAATGCCACTTAAAACGTTACTGTGCTAAAAAGAAGCTTTATGTTATAACCATGTCCAGAAGCGGCGTCGACTTCTCTGGGCTCGGGGGCATCTGGGATGGACCATCACACAGTGGGAACGGGTTTTGTGCTCAGACCCATCAGCATCACAGATCTTTTTTGGAAAAAATGGACGCCATGTGCTCCGGACCATGGACGTCAAAAGGACCATCCAGACTGCTATGAGGAACAAGTCCAAAAGCCAGGCTCTGTTATGGTATGGGGTCGTGTCAGGGCCCTTGGTAAAGGTCATTTACAAGAGATTTTAGAGTAACGTAAGCTGTCTTCAAATCGACATGATGGTGAAATGAAATTAAGTTGATCAGAAAAATACTGATACATCTTGGGTTCATACTGTCTGCAATGAAATATCAAAGTAAATGTAAGAAATTGTCACTTTTTTTGCAACTTTTTCTGATTTGGGGTTGTAAGTAGGTAACAAGTCATTCAAGTAAGTAAAGTAAATAAGTATTTTTTTTTCCTGTAGTCCATTGCAGTCATGCAGACTTTTGTCAAAGGGAAGCGAGTGGGCTACTGGCTCAACGAGAAGAAGATCAAAAGGCTGAATTTCCACACCTTTGTCGACATGTGCAGGTGAGTCCAAATAATCTGTTCTTTCACTATGAATGCTAAATGGCTGAAAGCATGTTAGTGAGTACTCACACCCGAAAGTCACATCAAATATCCTGAGCATTAACAGTTTTGGATTTCCAGTTTACTTATCAATGGCTGTGATTTAAATAGCTCACTAACTGGAAGCATTGTCCAGAAACACTGGTACTGCCTTCAAACTGTTTACCTTTGGCAGAGATTCTACAAACGTTTTACTCTAAACCATGACACACAATGTTAGCAAGACCTCGTTGAAGGACTCGTACTGTACTCCAATCAGTCCACACTAATGATACTCAAAAGCACCAATACACATTACATACAACCTTTAACATTTTAAATAAGTAGCTACTAAACAGTTGATCAACTTGGGGTTTGAACCCTAGAGCTGCAGGTCCACAGCAAAAATACCTTAACCTTTGCCACCACAGCCTTTTGTCCACAGTCCACAAGAGAGGATTTAGGGATTGTATCTTTAATATCAGAAGCATTATAGGTGGTTAAATTCCTCTCACATTTTTAGTATCAGATTAAACCCTTTCCCTAACCATTTCGATCACCTTTACTAAGTTCTCCAATAATTCCGGGGCCAGCTGTATAAAATAACCCCCCGTAGCTGCTCACACTTGCTCGTGCTTGCCAGTAGATCATAGTCTGGGCTTTCCCTATCTCAGGGACTCCCTGTACAGACATTTTCTTCTACAGTATCAAACGGTTGGATCAGAGAGCCTCGCTCTAGCCTTGTTTGAATTTACAATGCTGTGCTCCAGCCCTCTTAATGGGGCAGTAATACGGGCGCCGGGGGTATTTTTGGCCATAAAAAGGCAGAGCAGAGACAAAGAGTGGCGGTTACCTGGGTGAGCACCAAGCTGGCCGTCCTGTTTCTGGACTGCTTAAGAGTAACATTGCTCGCATTTCTCCAGAGACCCCACACAGACCGAGGAATGTGAATCCAGGACCATTCATGTGACTGGGGACGAAATAACTTTCCCCAGACCTAAAATCTGCCTATATTATCGATTTAAATGATATATTTATATGGTTTAGAACAGTTTTACAGAAGTCTTCTGCATCAGTGTATCAGTGGGAAACAACATAGTGGACATGTATGACATGATATTCATACGAGTGTGTTATATGGTACATTTGGACAGGTTTGTTTACTAATTAATAAATCACAAATCCAGACTGAGATACTGAAATCCTGCTCACTGGCCCTGTTGTAAATACAGCTCAGAATAGTTTATTAGTGCTAAACTGTCCAGCCTGCTGTTATGGAGAAAGGCCAGAGGATATGAAGACAAAAGCTCATCTCTATTTAATGTGGTGTTCATAACAAAGCATAAATAGGCGTATAAGGGTACTTGAAGAGACTACAAAAAATATTTTTTCATTTTTTGTCTTAAATCGCACTTATGATTTACTTTTAACTGGTCACAAGATACTCAATTCAGGCCAGAAAACAATAATATGTGTACAGTTCATTCACAAATGAACCACAGTTAGGACATGATATTATTCATTCTAGATTGAAATCGAGAAATTGAGCAAATTGAGATGGTTAGAATCCATTTCTGTGGCTGGTTACCTTGACACCATGACATTAAATCATTGAATTCTTCAATTTTTCAGTCTTCACAAAATGTTTGATAGACGTTTTGTTGATTTAATTCCATGACGTGTTTAATTCTGGAGTTGTCAGATCCCACTAGATAAAAAGCCATAGGTCAGTGGAAAAAGTCCAAATAAAACCAAGTATTTAGAATAACTGGTTATGTTCGCGTGCATGCACAGACTGAGAAAATTGAAATCGGTTAGCTGGTATACATGCTATGAGAAATCTGATTATTGAGTAAACTCCAGTTCTCTTCATCAGACTTTTTAATCTTATTTCTAGATCGGAGTACGCTGAGTACACGACCACTTGAAAAATCAGATAACTGCAGAAATCCGTAATGTAAACACATTCAATGATATTTAAACTTCACACTTCAAACATGACTCTGGGCACTAATAGGCTAGCCTGTTCGGCCTAGTCAGGTATCACATGCACAGACCAATTGTAATTATGATATGCTAGTTTATGGAGGGCTCAGGTCGGGTGCTGTGGCCTTTCAATGTGGCCTTTGGGTGTGACTGGGAAGAAGGGAGGTCACAACCATATAAGATACAAAATGAAAGTCTAATCGTAGCTTCTTCAGAACTTTTATGGATGTTTGTATTACTTATGGACATTTCTCCATGCAGTAATGTTCTCCTCTGCATGCAGTGCAAACCTACAAATATTAGAGTGTTACATAAATACCACTGAGCAATTACGTTTTACATACATTATACACAAAGTAGTACATGTATACGCACCATTTAACGTCCATTCGATCAATGTCTGTCTTTAATGACCATGGTCTTAACAATTATGATATATTATAAAGGCAATAAAAATCTGCTTTTACAACCATAAACATCCTCTCAAAAGCTCACCACCTTCCCCATCGTGTTCTTGCTTGCTCAGGTTTGGAACAGAGACTGTTCTAACTCGGTTTATGGGTTTAGAGACTTTTTTGTTTAAGTTCCTTGTGTTTCTGTGTACGCCTTTCCTCTACTTAATTCTACCAAGCTGTAAATGGTATTTGTAAGTACTGTATATGTACCTGTCCTATTGTAAGTAGTACTTCTTTGTTTATGCCCCCACTACCTGTATAATCTCTCTAACCTATAACTATAGAAACCGTCTCTGATTCACTCGTTGAGTCTCTGGTTCATCTGGAAAATGTTCTGTGTTGTTCCTAATACTGTCTATCGATGCATTTTTGGATTCCGTCAAACAAAAGTGTTACAACTTCAACCTACACAGGCTCATAACAATACACTACTGCATTTTCTATAATTATTGTGAATTTTCATCAATTAAATAACATTTATATGTACATTACAGTAGCTTTAAAAGACCATGTGACTATGGTAATGTCTGGTCAACATCCATTTTGGTCAACGACCTGTTTCACAGAGTGTAATGCAGACCCTAAATACCTGTATATACAGTGGGGAAAAAAGTATTTAGTCAGCCACTGATTGTGCAAGTTCTCCTACTTAGAAAGATGAGAGAGGTCTATAATTTTTATCATAGGTACACTTCAACTATGAGAGACAAAATGAGAAAAAAAAATCCAGGAAATCACATTGTAGGATTTTTAAAGAATTTAATTGTAAATTATGGTGGAAAATAAGTATTTGGTCAATATTTGGTTCAACTCAAATAAGTATAATAAAATAAGTATTTGGTCAGAATTTGGTTCAACTCAATACTTTGTAACGTAACCTTTGTTGGAAATGACAGAAGTCAAACATTTCCTGTAAGTCTTCACCAGGTTGGCACACACTGTAGCTGGTATTTTGGCCCATTCCTCCATGCAGATCTCTGCTAGAGCAGTGATGTTTTGGGGCAACACGGATTTTCAACTCCCTCCACACATTTTCTGTGGGATTCAAGTCTGGAGACTGGCTAGGCCACTCCAGGACCTTGAAATGCTTTTTACGGAGCCACTCCTTCTTTGCCCGAGCGGTGTGTTTGGGATCATTGTCATGCTGTAATACCCAGCCACGTTCCATCTTCAATACTCTCACTAATGGAAGGAGGTTTTGGCTTCAAATCTCACGATTCATGGCCCCGTTCATTCTTCCCTTAACACGGATCAGTCGCTCTGGGACTGTAATCGAGGGAGATTATCAATGGTCTCGTATGTCTTCCATTTTCTTACAATTGCAGAAGAAGTTACAGGTCTGTGAGAGCCAGAAAGCTTGTTTGTGGGTGACCAAATACTTATTTTCCACCATAATTTACTATTAAATACTTTGTGATTTCCTGGATTTTTTTTACAGACCTCTCTCATCTTTCTAAGTAGGAGAACTTGCACAATCAGTGGCTGACTAAATACTTTTTGCCCCACTGTATATATGCATGTAAGAACATTCTAATTGTTCCCTCTTTTTTCTTTTTTGCAGGAAGAGAGGCATTGAGATGGTACAGGTAAGCAACTCTTATCTACAGTCGAACCCTGGTTAACGCTTACATCAGCAGTCTCTTAAACAGCGGGTGGTTAGTAAATCAGTAGTCATACTGAGTGTTGAACAAAGGCATGTTGTTTATTTAGTTAGTTAGTGAGAATCTTAGCAATGATGAGTATGTTGGGTGTTCAGTGTTTTAATCAATAAATCATTTAGTCAGTGAGATTTGCTTCTCTCTCATTGAGCAAGTCAACGTTTTAATCTGGTTTTGGTACAGTACAGAAGTTTGGAAGTTTCAGTTCAAATCCCACCTCTACCACTGCTGGGTTCTTTCATTATTATACCAGTTGTAAGTTGCGCCAGATAAGGAGATAAGGGCATCTGTTTGGAGGACTTAAGTCAGAATTGAGTCTCAAATTTCAGGACTTGAGACTTGCTTGATTAACACTGATCAAATACTTGACTTTGTCTTGGTATTCATGATTTGAAACTTAGAATTGAGACAGATGACTTGAAATGACTTGATTTTTTTATTAAATGTTAGGAGTTAGCCTTTTTAGGGATTTTTTTTTAATTGAAACAAGTGTAATTTCTGTTTCAACATGTACAAACCTAGCAACCTATCAGAACGGAGGAATCCAGCAGAGACAAAAGCAGCTATTGCTTGTCCTTGATGAGCTGTTCAGCCCGACAACCAAGCTCTGATTGGTCAGCCTGATTTTAAAGCTTCCGAACAATGCAGCAATTAGAACAGGTTCCGATTAAACAGTTTACGCAGCGTCGCAGTCCGTCAGTCTCGGATTTGGTGGGAAGGACAGCGTTAGTATACATAGATATTAAGAAGGGATGTCACTAGCAGGTAACACAGTTTGGAGCGTGCAACGTTTGGTTTCCTTTTCATATGATCTACTATTGTTTTTGTACTTGTTAACGGTTCATTAAAATGTGCAGAAATGTGTTATATTGAAGTTTGCTGCATCCCGAGGTTACTTTTCATTCATTTAGGAATCAGCAAACCACTGCATCTTATGTGGGGTGTGTAGGAGGGTATAGGATATAATCACGTACGCAGTAATCTCGATGATTCACAATCATTGCAAGACATTAAAAAAGGAAAGGCAAATCTGATAGTAGTTTAGTAGATGATTAAAACTGACCTTGTAAAACTGTAGTAAAAGTATTTGCTAAACGAATCTGTAGATCTATTGACCGTGGTGGTTTGGGTGGGTATGTTAGCCCTCAGTGAGAAAAAAGAAAAGACCCAAGTGACCTTTAGCTGGGGGAAAGACTACAGAAAGGCCACATGCATGCAAAAATAGAACTTTCCATTCTCCTTCGGCGAGCACGCACAGGGGCAAATACTTTAAGAAACCAATTGTTTCACATACCAAGCCTGTTTGATTTCATTTTTCTAAACAATGGAGCCACTGTAATGTGTGTAAGACAGATCTAATGATTAACCTTGGATTCCCAAAGCACCATCGTTAATGTGGTAGATCATCTGCTGGTTATTTGGTGGGATATCTTGCAGGGGTAGTAATGAACACCCCCTGTCCTCTGATCCTGGCTTATTGCCACCAAGCCTACATGTTCCCTGTTGTCCCTGGATCCAGTGAAGTAGATAGATTAGGTTTAAATTAAAACCAACGCAGTCGAGTCCAAACCACAGAACTGCAACAGCATTCTTCGGAACCTCCTACGACCTGAGCTTTTTCGAATTCTCCTAGCTATTTTGGATTAGCAGGACCTGCCACGCCTTCGAACAGGAAGTTGTTTTTTGTCTGTAAGAACAGTCACACCTACTGGCCTGTATGAAATACTATAAACCTTAGTTTACAGTGTAAAAACCAAACGAGGACAATCAGTCATAAACGATTTATGATTAAACCCTACCTACACACTAACACTGAAGCTTTATCTGCGGTGAGTCATTTATCTCTCCCCATGTGCCTGATATCTACGGTGTCATCATTTTAAAAATCAAAATGTTTATGTATATATAACAAGAGGATGCCTGAATGTGTGATTGTTTACAGGGGTGTTGGGACTAGATTTTGGAACATGACTACAGGAATTCTCTTCCATTTAGATGCAACAGCATTAATGAGATTTCTAGTTTCACCCATAGGCATGCATGGGGTTGAGGTTAAGGCACTGTGCAGGCTAGTGACATTATTCTACACCAAACACACCACCTCAGTATATAGGGGTGTTTGAAAGTTTGTGAACCCTTTAGAATTTTCTATATTTCTGCATAAATATGACCTAAAACATCATCAGACTTTCATGCAAGTCCTAAAAATAGATAAAAAGAAACAAATGAGAAAAAATATTATACTTGGTCATCTATTTATTGAAGAAAATGATCCAATATTACATATTAGTGAGTGGCAAAAGTATGTGAGCCTCTAGGATTAGCAGTTAATTTGAAGGTGAAATTAGTGTCAGGTGTTTCAATCAATGGGATGCCAATCAGGTGTGAGTGGGCACCCTGTTTTATTTAAAGAACAGGGATCTATCAAAGTCTGCTCTTCACAACACATATTTGTGGAAGTGTATCATGGGACAAACAAAGGAGATTTCTGAGGACCTCAGAAAAAGAGTTGCTTGCCTGATGCTTATAATACCATCTCTAAAGAGTTTGGACTCCACCAATCCACAGTCAGACAGACTGTGTACAAATGGAGGAAATTCAAGACCATTGTTACCCTCCCCAGGAGTGGTCGACCGAACAAAGATCACTCCAAGAGCAAGGCGTGTAATATGTTTGGCCGAGGTCGCAAAGGTCCCCAGGGTAACTTCTAAGCACTGAAATGAAGGCCTCTCTCACATTGGCTAATGTAATGTTCATGAGTCCACCATCAGAAGAACACTGAACAACAATGGTGTGCATGGCAGGGCTGCAAGGAGAAAGCCACTGCTCTCCAAAAAGAACATTGCTGCTCGTCTGCAGTTTGCTAAAGATCACGTGGATGAGCCAGAAGGCTATTGTAAGAATGTTTTGTGGACGGATGAGACCAAAATAAAACTTTTTGGTTTAAAAGAAAAACGTTATGTTTGGAGAAAGGAAAGACTCTTATCCCATCTGTGAAACATGGTGGTGGTAGTGTCATGGTTTGGGCCTGTTTTGCTGCATCTGGGCAGGACGGCTTGCCATCATTGGTGGAACAATGAATTCTGAATTATATCAGAGAATTCTAAAGGAAAATGTGAGGACGTTTGTCCATGAAATGAATCTCAAGAGAAGGTGGGTCATGAAGCAAGTCAATGACCATAAGCACACAAGTCGTTCCACTAAAGAATGGTTACAGAAGAATAAAGTTCATGTTTTGGAATGGCCAAGTCAAAGTCCTGACCTTAATCTAATCAAAATGTTGTGGAAGGACCTGAAGCGAGCAGCTAATGTGTGGAAACCCACCAACATCCCAGAGCTGAAGCTGTTCTGTACGGAGGAATGGGCTAAAATTCCTCCAAGCCGGTGTGCAGGACTGATCAACAGTTACAGGAAACGTTTAGCTGCAGTTATTGCTGCACAGAGGGGTCACACCAGATACTGAAAGCAAAGGGTCACATACTTTTACCACTCACTAATATGTAATATTGGGCAGTTTTTAGTGTGATCAGTCATAACCGGTGATGGGTCAATCAGTCTTATATAACCAGTTCTGTTCTAGTGACATTTACACGTGTGCAGTGCACAACAGCGGCACAAACACAGCCACACATTAACACCATGGTGCTTTTATTAACTTCAATTCAGAATTCAGTTCACGTGTGTACAGAGCTTTAAACACCAAAAGTACATGGTTCAGCCACCGGTCTGTTTATGAGATGGCTGCAGACGCATGTTCATGATGAGGAAGTGTTTGATTTCAGTTGTGTTTTGAGTGCTACTTGGTTAACAAAACAGTCTTTCTCTATAAAACGCAGTACTAAAGAGGGAGTAGAGGGAGGAGGGAGGGAGTAGATTTATTTCGGACACTGCAATACATTTATGGCACAAATAAGCCGTTGAGGAACATCTCCAAAAACATTTTGAGCAACTAATTTAATAAGACATTTAATACACCCTGCCGAATATACAGAATTTGACAAAACTGACAAAGGCAAAGGGGTTACAGCAAAAACTAGCGAGAGTGCAAAGCCAGACAATTCAGGAGGCCCTGCTATCTGTCTTTAGCAATAAAGCAGCTTCCATTAAAGTAAAATGGTTCTGTATGCTGTAATTCATCATTCTTAGACAGAAAGAAAATCGGAATCGACTGATCATATGTTCAAAAAAACTGGAGCTCCCAAACGTACACTGGGGCCAGACCAAGGGAGCACTTTAAAACTAATGAGAAATATTTTATGCTTAATATACATCAACACTTTTACTGCAGTTTTGGATGTAGGAGCCCAAAAGGTGAAAACCAGACCCATGCTATTGTTCCGACATCACCAAACGATGGGCAATATAACGATATTTTATTGTATCGTGATAAGTATTGTTTTCGTGATAGGCGATATGCTTTCCTGAGCTTATTGAGAATATTGTCAGTGCTTAAAGAACACTGACTGACCTCAAGTTTCCTTATGAAGAGTGTAATTATTCCTGTTTAATTGGACAAAGTGAAGCCCATTTTGAATAAAAATCCCTTTACTAAGTGCAGGATAAAATCTGAATATTATTTTTTATGAAGCTAGTGGTGCGTTTTGTCTGCTATCAAATGTATCGTGATAAATATCGTGTATTGTGAAAATGTCTTTAAATGTTGTGATATAATATTTTTACCATGTTGCCCATCCCCAACATGTACCGATTTCTCAAGCTGAAAATATGATGAACCCAAAACCGTTTCTCTTTCATAGCCCTCCTTTTCCACCAAAGCATCAGCTGGCATGCGATAGGTGCAGGAGCGCACCAGTGCAGAAAGGGAAACCTGCCAATTAACCTCAGAAACGAACAATGGTAGGAAAGAAAGGAAATGAAAGCATAGATAGAACAGAAAGGAACGGTGCTCAACCAAAAATGGGTGGCCAGGACCGAACTTGAACATGAATAAAATACAAACGCCCTGATAATACCCCCCCAAAAAAGCAGTCATTTTGCTTGTGCTATGCTAAAAGTCAGCAAGCCCTTCAGTACAAAGCAGTGACCTGTTAGCCATGGCTGAAATATGTTTTTGGGTATGTGGTGTCCTTTGGGTGGCCTTGCATGTACATAAACAAAGAACTCCAGCATGCATTTACGTTTGGTTATCGTGAACCTGAAAATGTTTATGGTGGGTGTCACTGGTTCTCCGTTTCAGGGACACAGACCTGATGTGAAGTACTCTTTGTTTGGGGAAGAGGCTTTGAAGGCTGGTTAGATCGCTTGGTGTTTCTTTAGAGTCCCAGTCAAAAGATGGAACAGGCAGTCGATGAAGACTAGGTCAAGGTCCTGTAGGCTTCAGTGTAGCTCTTCACTATCCGACAGACAGCTCGAGATAAGGGACTGACTCAGCTACAATAAAACATACACTCACTCACTCTCTCACACACACACACACACGGCTTCGGTCTGTGCTGCATCTAGGCTGAGAATGGCTTTGTTGGCCATGTTATGCCCACTCGTCATAAATCTCGCTTAACTCCGATATGATCTGCTTTCTTTGATAAGCGTTCAGGTGCTCTTACTGCCTTGAGCAGGAAGCTGTGAAAACCCCTAGCATGAGCATGATTGGGTCCTGCTGAGCCCATGGCCCATGACCTCCTGAACCTACACTGGACCACCATTTGGCTCCACAATGAACTGAACCAGAAGAGCAGTGTTTAGATAACGTTTGCATCTTGCAGCTCCGCTTCGAGTTCCTCAGACTTCCCCTCACCAGCAAATTAATTTGTAATGAATGGCTCCACGGCCTCGCCTTAAATAAACAGTTGACGTATGTCTCCTTTCTTTCTCTGAATCTATAAACCAGCTCTCTCATCCATAATGCACAAAGGCCAGCAGCTCCTATTAATATAACAGAAGCACCACAAAGGGCCTTTCTGAGAACAGGAGTAATTGTTTGCAGTAAACCGTTCTGTTTGCACTTTGCATGTAAACATAACCTGCCCCCGATGCTGGTTCTGATTTTCAGGAAGGACTGGCTAGTTTAGGTGGAATGAAGAGGGGGGGGGGGGGGGTGTCATTCTGCTACAGTAAATACAGCACGGTGACTTTCTGGATGAAGTGAAGGTCCTTAACATATTTTTAGCTTTGTGAATCCAACGTGGATTTGTTAACAGTTTAACTTGACAAGTTTGAGAACCCATCTGCATAAATATGATCTAAGACGTCATCAGATTTTCCCACAAGCAGATAAAGAGAAACAGTGCACACCTGCAGCATGATGGTGAAGTGCTTGTGGAGCTTTAATAGCTTTTTTTCATGTTTAGCTTTCTCTCATGGTCTAACTATATATCTAACTGGCAAACAAGCTAGAGCTGAGCTGGAACATGGCAAATACAGAATTGCTCGCATTACACAAACTCGGTCTCTAGCTGGATCTTGAGAAACCTCTGACGCCTTCAGAAAACCAAACAACGCTCGGCACTAAGCATCTGAATTTTGCAAGATAGATAAATAAGATAAATACTATGTTTACTTAACTAATTCTGAATGCAGCCTCATAAAATAGTTCCAGACATCCCTCTCGGATCCTTTGGGACCCACACACAATGTGCCTGTCCCCTCAGTAAGAGACTCTCTAAAGCTCTCCAGAGGACGTCCTAAAATGAAATGACTTTATATACACAAGAACACAGGCTCCCCGTACCCTCCACTGTCCAGAAGCCTCAGTCCTCTTTCCAAAGCAAATAGCCGCCTGTTTGAGAAAGCCAATCCCAGAGGAACCGAGTCCAAAATTCACCCGGAGGTCTCCCTTCATTTTTAGACACAGCACAGACCGAAGGATTAGCATATTCCTTTTGAGAATCCCCTTTTTGGCATCGCGTACGTCACTTTTACGAAACTGTAGCTCATGTTACAGTGTCTTCAAAGTGCTCCAAGAAATGGCTCTACCAGACGAAATATTTTAGAGGTCAAACATGGGACCTTAGGCCTTCTGACGACGGCGACCAATTCTCTTTTTAGCTACATAAGTTATTGCGTCAACATGCCGATGCTTTAAGGACACGGTAGCTTTGCCACACGCAAGCATGTTTTTGATAAGGTTAAATATGTAGCTATTGTTGTGGTTTGTTTTGCTTTTCTATTAACATCTCTGCTGACAAAAGACAGTATGTGAGCAGCCAAATATCAGTGTGGTTTTAACTCTGGTCAAAAGCAGCCAATCAACATTTTGGATTCACAAGCAGAGGTGGGAGTTTAAGAGCGGAAGTCCATCTAGCCTGTCGTGTGCTATCTTTCTCGTTAGCTCACGTTTGTTCTAGAGACTGTTGTAACTCGGTTGATGTGTTTAGAGACTTTTTTGTGTAAGGTCCTCGTGTTTGTGTGGATGACTTTCCTCTACTTATTTGTACAAAACTGTAATTGGTGTGTAAGTGTATCTACCTGTCCTATTGTAAGTAGTAGTCCTTTGTTTGTATATTCTCTCTAAACTATAGCTATATGAACTGGGTCACATTCCCTCGTTGAGTCTCTGGTTCATCTGGCTGATCTTCTGTGGTTTTCCTAATACTGTCTATTGATGCATTTTTGGCTTCCATCAAACAAAAGTATCAGGTCTTACACAGGGCCATAACAGTGCATTACAGTATTTTCTATAATTTTTGTGAATTTTGATACATTAAAAATGCTGTTTCATTAGGGCTGCTGTGTAGGTGGTGGCGTTCCTCTTGTGTTTCCAATAGTATCTCCGACACAGTTGTGAAAATATCCTTTATATTTACATTACAGTAGCATAAAAGGGTTATGTGACCATGGTAATGTTCGATGAACGTCCATTTCAATCAGAGACCGATCTCACAGAACATAATGCAGTCCCTAAATGGCACATACTTGTACTAGTTGTTCTCAACATGACTGTTCAGCCACATAGCACTTGTGAGGTCGGCATTGAGGCGGGTTGAGCCCTGGCTCACATTCATCATGCCAGTTCATCCCAAACTCATGTCACCAAGTCGTAAACACACAGTTCTCTAGAATGCCATTGTACACTTGAGCATTAAGATGTTCCTTCACTGGAATTAAGTCACTTAATCCGGTATTTCTCTTCAGCCAAGAGTTGATGCTCTTAGTCATTTCCAGTTCATTTAGAACAGCACTTAGACCAGACCGAATGTTTACAGATTGAGTTGCTGGAAACCTGGCATCCTTTGACATTACGATGTTGAAGGTCACCCAGCTCTTCAGTAAGACCCATTTCTACTTTCAGTGTTTGTTTATGGATTATTCATGGCTTATTTTAAGTGCAGCTGAACCCACTAAATGGAACAGTTGCCCTTATATTTACAACCCCAAATCATGAAAAGTTGTTTCTTACATTTATTTAGACTTTTATTTCATTGCAGACAGTGCGAACCCGAGATATTTCATCTTTCTACCTGGCTGATTTCATTTCATTTCATTTATTAATAAACATCCGTTCCTGCATTTCAGTCCTGCAACACAGTCCAAAAAAAGTTAGCACGGTAAAGCATTTACCACTTTATAATGCTGCCATTCCTTCTCACAACACTTAAAAGATGTTTTGGCACTGAGGATACCAAGTGATTTAGTGTTTCAGGTGTTGTTTTGTCCCAATCTTCCTGCAAACACATCTTAAGGTGTGTAACAGGACGGGGTTTCAAAAAGACAAAAGGCAAATTGTTTGAAAAATACATGGACGTCACTGAAAAAGATGTCATCTTGAAGGCAGCTTATGTTGCTCTAAAATCTCTATGTACTTTTCTGCATTAATGCTGCATCACAGAAGTGTAAATGACCTTTACCATGTGCCCTGACCCCATACCATGACAGAGCCTGGCTTTTGGACATGTTCCTCATAATAGTCCTTTTCTTTTCGTCTTTGGTTCGGAGCACACGGCGTCCATTTCTTACGAAAAAGATCTGGAATACTGATTGGTCTGAGCACAATCCCTGTTTCCACTGTGTGATGGTACATCCTAGATAAGTCGACGCTGCTTCTGGACATGGTTATAACACGAGGCTTCTTTTTAGCACAGTAACGTTTTAAGTGGCATTTGTGAATGTAACTCTGTATTGTAGAGCTTGATAAAGGTTTGATAAAGTAATCTCTTGTCCATGTGGTTCTATCAGCTATTGATGAATGATGGTTCTTGATTCAGTGCCGTCTGAGGGAGCGGAGATCACCCCTCTTCAGTTTAGGCTTGTGCCCTTAACCTTTACGCACTGAAATTCCTCCAGATTCCTTGAATGGTTTAATGATATTATGCACTGTAGAGGGAGAAATATGTAAATCCCTTCCAGTCTTTCTTTGAGGAACATTATTTTTAAACTGCCGATCCAAAGACTCTTTTTGTGGATACTGCTTTTATACTAAATCATGATTTTAATCACCTGTTTGAAAGCACATCATTATGTAGTTTTTTACCTCATTACTATCCCTAAATTGCCCTCATCCCAACTTTTTTTGGAATGTGTTGCAGGCCTGAAATGCAGGAATGGATGTTTGTTATGATTCAATTCACACACTCATTACAGTAAACAGTGTCTTGTTGACCAAAACTTTGGGTTTTAACAGATATATGACAGTTAATCTTACTTTCCTCACACAGCTGGACCTCAGCAGGCCGTTGGAAGATCAGGGTCCCCTGGATGCCATCATCCACAAACTAACGGATCACATCCTTGAAGCAGACCAAAATGTCCCGGAGGCTCAGCTGCTGGTACAAAGTTTGCAGGTAGTTATAAAATATGGGGGTGAAAACAGGTGTTATGTGCCTGCTTTAAACCTACGAACAGATAAAATTTAATTCTCTCTTATTCCCAAAGGCATGCCACCATGAACAAATTGATCTACAATGCAGTTTAATGTCTAATTAAATCTATAGCTACTCACGAAAGCAGCCACCTTTTGCAGATACAATAGCCAAACCCCTTCAAGACTTTCAGGAAATCTAATATAGTTTGTTAAGTTTTTTCCAACACAGAAGTCCTTACAAATGTGTGGCTGTTCTTTCGCCATTCTGTCCAGTTCATCCCAAACCAGCTCGATGGGCTTCAAGTCTGTGACCTGTGCTGTATGACTGTTCCAGGATTTAAAGCCTAGTGTCTTGTTCTTACCTTCTAAGGATGTCCTGAAATAATCTGGAGTATCATTACCTTGCTCAGTGCAGGACCGAATTCATTGTATTTTATGTTACACAGTGCTGTGGGAGGCTTTTTGGTCCAGGGGCCTTTTTCCTCGTCATTAGAATGGCAATATATTACATCCTGTTCTTGAGATAAAGTTCTAGACAGTTTAGTAGCACAGTCTAATTTAATTTAGACTAATAAATTTTGTTATTGTGACAGACGATATGCTTTGCTAAGCATACTGAGGATATCATCAGTGCTTAAAGAACACTGACCAACTGCATGTTTCTTTATAAAGGGTGTAATTAGTCCGATTTAATTGGATGAAGTGCAGCACATTTTGAATATAAATCACTTTACTAAGTATGCCGTAATATTTGAATAGTAGTTTTTAAGAATCTACTACTGATGCATTTTGTCTGCGATCACATGTATGGAATTGCATGTATCATGAAAATGTCTTTAATTATCGTGATATAATATTTTTCCCATATCGCTAGGTATATGTCCATAAAACTGAAATATTCTGTTAAAGATTTTGGCCAGTAGTGTTCTTAAGAACCTTATCCTGTTTATTAGTTCCACCAGTAGTAGGATGAGTCCTCCTGAGCCTCTTAAGCTTCTTGTCTTACTTCTCATGGCTTTTTCCCTGCCACTGGCACCTCTGGATACTAATTTGGGGTTTAGACTTTTCATGAAGCTGCTTTGGAACAATGAGTGCATTTCCATGCACCTAATAATCCGACTAATGCAGAAAATCAGATTTTGTCAGTAATCAGAGCAACGAGTTTACATGTGCTTGGGTAATCTGACAATGGGAGACCTCTGGGTTTATGTGACACCATTACAATTGAATTTGTACTTCGCAACAAGTAGAAGTATTGCTTCACAATAACCTCGCGAAAAGATGTGACATTATTAAGTATAATAACTTTATTAATGCATTAATGATATTCTTCATTACCTCAAGCATATACATTTACATTTACAGCATTTAGCAGACGCCCTTATCCAGAGCGACTTACAATTGGTACAGTCTTACAATCCAAGCAATTTTGGGTTAAGGGTCTTGCTCAAGGACCCAATAGTGGCAGCTTGGCAGAGGTGGGATTTGAACCCTGGACCTTCTGGTCCAGAGTCTAGTATCTTAACCGCCAGGCTACCACAGTCCACTGCATTTCGGAGTCTCCACAGTGTTTAGTAGATGTTTTGCTGCATTTAATTCCATGCTGAATTTATTTCTGGGGTTGCCAGATCCCGCAAGAAAAATAATCAACCATGCCAGGTTACAGTAGCATGCATGTGCTGAGAAATCGGATTGCTGAGGTAAAATCCAGCTCTATTTATCAGATTCCATAATCCAATTTTCAGAATTTAATCCACTTGGAATATGCTGTTTACACTTGAATGATCAGATAACTGCAGAAATCTGGATTATTATGATTCTGATCAGATTATTAGATGCATATATACGCACTCAGTGTCTCTTAATAAGACAATATAAATCAAAATGACATTAGTGGAATATTTGGATTCTTTACTTACTCTGAGCTTCATCTGTGTTTTTCTGCTGTACAGGAATACATCGATGAGCATCCAGAGACCGCCATTCTAGACCCGCTTCCTGCAATCCGTACTCTGGTCGACCGCTTCAAGTCCTACAAGCTGATACACAAAATCGAGGAGCACATGAAAGGTCAGTGCACATTATCCAGTTCTCTGAAAGCTTGAATCAAACTGATGGAGTAAATGAAGTGGGTCAATATTTAAAGTATCGAATGGAAATGAGGCATGCTGAGGTTTATATATTAATTCTAGGGATAACAACGTAAACAAACTTCATATTACAATATTTACATCCAGCCAATAATCTCACAGCAGGATTGACGTACAGTTCAAACTTTATTATTAAATATCTAAATCCTTCATTTCTTTGTGTTTCAGTGGAACAAAATTCCCATTTTACAGGTTTAATTCTAGGTTTGAAAGATCACACAAGAGAAACGTGCACCAAGTCTATGTAATTAAGCCCAAAAGAAGCAAAATATGTTACAATAAGCAAACCTGGCAACCATGCTTAATTCCTCTAGCTGCTCTGATTAAATCAGATTAAGGATATAAAGAACATGCACTGAGAAATCTGATTACTCAGATAAAATCCAGCTCTCTTTATCGGATCACTGTAGTTCATCTCATTTCTAGATCGTAGTGTGCTGTTTACATGACCACTTGAATAATCAGACACTGCAGAAATCCAATAATGATCAGATTATAAAGCAAATGTAGACACATGTTTTACATTATTTTATTCAATGCTTTTTAATCTATTTGCACGACTGTTATTAATAATTATTATATTTTTATGTTCTTTTATTTTAAGTTTAAACTATTACTATAAACGTATTAATTAAATAACTTTAATAAGTTTAATTGTTACGTATAACATCTAGGCTGCCCAAGCAGGTCAGGTCCATTTTTGAGTCTTGCTCCAGAGGTATAATGTTCAGGGAACTTTTCCTTGCCTCTACTCAACTTGGGATTGACCCTAGATATTAGAACATAATCTAAAATTGTAAAGCTGCTTTGAGACAATGCTCCATTGTAAAAGCGCTAATCTGACTTTGACAATCTGTGATTTATCCCTATTTGTGGTAACATGTCCAGATTGTTAATCTACTGCCAAAATGTTTAAACTATAATAACACACATTATAACTCATAGCTGTGTGTTTTTGTCCTGCGCTCTTCTGCGCCGTCTTGCAAGCGTCTGCACACATGCACTTGTAGTCTTGTGTTGTTATGTACAGTGGTGCTTGAAACTTTGTGAACCCTTTAGAATTTTCTATATTTCTGCATAAATATGACCTAAAACATCAATTACATTTTCACACAAGTCCTAAAAGTAGATAGAGAGAAGTCAGTTACATAAATGAGACAAAAGTATTATACTTCGTCATTTATTTATTGAGGAAAATGATCCAATATCACATATTAGTGAGTGGAAAAAGTATGTGAACCTCTAGGATTAGCAGTTAATTTGAAGGTGAAATTAGAGTCAGGTGTTTTCAATCAGTGGGATGACAATCAGGTGCGAGTGGGCACCCTGTTTTATTTAAAGAACAGGGATCTATCAAAGTCTGCTCTTCATAACATGTTTGTGGAAGTGTATCATGGCACGAACAAAGGAGATTTCTGGGGAACTCAGAAAAAGAGTTGTTGATGCTCATCAGGCTGGAAAAGGTTACAAAACCATCTCTAAAGAGTTTGGACTCCACCAATCCACAGTCAGACAGATTGTGTACAAATGGAGGAAATTCAAGACCATTATTTTACCCCCCAGGAGTGGTCAACCAACAAAGATCACTCCAAGAGCAAGGCATGTAATAGTTGGGCGAGGTCACAAAGGACCCCAGGGGTAACTTCTAAGCAACTGAAGGCCTCTCTTACATTGGCTAATGTTAATGTTCATGAGTCCACCTTCAGGAAGAAACACTGAACAACAATGGTGTGCATGCAGGTTACAAGGAGAAAGACACTGCTCTCTCCAAAAAAGAACATTGCTGCTCATCTGCAGTTTTTGCTAAACACAGCTCTGGTGGCACACCGGTAAGCCCACTGAGCCCACTACTCTAGTGATTCAGGTTCTATCCCATTCAGGCAGCATTTATTATTGAGACTGTGGTAGCCTAGCTGTTAAGGTACTGGACTATGGACCAGAAGGTCCAGGGTTCAAAAAAAAAAAAATCCCAACTTTGCCAAGCTGCCACTGTTGGGTCCTTGAGCAAGGCCCTTAACCCACAATTGCTTGATGTAAGATTGTATCAATCGTAAGTCGCTCTAGGCGCGTCTGCTAAAATGCTGTAAATGGAAATGCTAAAGATCACGAGGACAAGCCAAAAGGGCTGTTGGACGAATGTTTTGTGACTGTGAATGGTTTTCAATGTTTTGAGACCAAAATAGAACTTTTTTGGTTTAAAAGAAAAGCCTTATGTTTGGAGAAAGGGAAACTGTTGAAACATGGTGGTGGTAGTATCATGGTTTGGGCCTGTTTTGCTGCCCATCTGGGCAGGACGGCTTACCATCATTGATGGAACAATGAATTCTGAAATTATATCAGAGAATTCTATAGGAACATGTCAGTGACATCTATTGTACCATGAACTTAATCTCAAGAGAAGGTGGGTCATTGCAGCAAGACAACAACGACCCTATAGCACACAAGCCGTTCTACCAAAGAATGGATTACAGGAGAAGTTATGTTCATGTTTTGGAATGGCCAAGTCAAAGTCCTGACCTTAATCCAATGGAAATGTTGTGGAAGGACCTGAAGCGAGCAGCTAATGTGAGGAAACCCACCAACATCCCAGAGCTGAAGATGTTCTGTACGGAGGAATGGGCTAAAATTCCTCCAAGCCGGTGTGCAGGACTGATCAACAGCTACAGGAAACGTTTAGCTGCAGTTATTGCTGCACAGGGGGTCACACCAGATACTGAAAGCAAAGGGTCACACACTTTTGCCACTCACTAATATGTAATATTGGATCATTTTCCTCAATAAATAAATGACCAAGTATAATATTTTTGTCTCATTTGTTTAACTGGTTTCTCTTTATCTACTTTTAGGACTTGTGTGAAAATCTGATGATATTTTAGGTCATATTTATGCAGAAATATAGAAAATTCTAAAGGATTCACAAACTTTCAAGCACCACTGTAGCACCTGTAGGTCCTGGAACACCTGTTGTTTCGTTTCACTGCATACTGTACACACTGTGTATGGTTGAAATGACAATAAAAGCTCACATGATTTGACCCACTTGACTTTATAAACCCACATGACTACGATCTATAATTACAAACAAGACTTTTGTCTTCCTCACGTGTCCTGGGTGCTCAGGTGGTGCAGTGAGTCCTGACTGAGTTACATTTACAGCATTTAGCAGACACACTGATCCTATTTTTCTGCAGAATGATTCCTCTAAGGTTTGCCGAGTGTGTTTTTGTGCTGCTACCTTGCCTGGTTAAGCCTGTCGTGGACCGAAGTGTCGAATAAACTTCATATTCTGCAAGCTGGTTAGCTTACAGATGATGAAATAAGTTAGTTGAGCTGTCTTTAACAGCAATTGAATTCAGAGATGGTTTCAGACAACAGCTGTCTTTTCAGTGCTAAGGCACCTCCATTAGAGTAAAAATAAGCCAATTAAGTCTAACGATGTTTTGTTCTCTCATTGTTAACTGCAGTCATGTCCTTTTAGGTAGAATTCTATCTTGATTTTTGAAGCTAGTAAGCTGCATGCTCTCAGTTCTATTGTGCAGTAGTCTATCCTGTGGACTGTGGTAGCCTAGGTGTTAAGGTACTGGACTCTGGGCCAGAATGTCCAGGGTTCAAATTCACACCCGAATATTAACAGAATCTTTAATACCAAGTCTGAAACGGATGGACCACGACACTGTGTGAAATGCTTAATCAGAGCCTGTTTTCATTTCTATGTTGTTCTGATGCTTTAAAATCAGGCTGACCAATCAGAGCTCGGTTGTCAGGCAGAACAGCTCATCCTGCTAGTAGCAGAGCACAAGAGCTTATAGGACGAGCAACTGGCTGCCTCTAAAAACATGGATATTAAAGAAAAGATCTGGTGGAATAGAACTGAAAGACTGGAGAATGATGGTGATAAAGCTCACAGGGACTGGATGGAAGTGTGAGCTGCCTGCACTAATCTCAGCTAGTGTCTTTGTTTTTTTAAGTTGACGATGTGAAAAAGACAGTGAAATCGCCGTGACACATTAAGAGAATGAAATTATAGAAAGCAGAAGCATACAGAGAGTTTTCAGAAGTGACAAAAAAACAAAACAAAGTGCACTTGGTGTGAAGGTTTTTTTCACACGAAAAAATCTTACTCTGTGTGAACAGCCTGCTGTGCCATCTGAGTACCAGCCATTATTTTTAATAGGACTAGGCAATTACTAGGCGATATGGCCTTTAAATAATATGGCAGTATTTTTATTATATATCACATTGTGATATCACTAATAAAAGGTAAATGAAGACGATGAGGATAGAGCGAGGGAAGTAAAAATGACGTGACAGTTTATACCAGATATTCGTGATGCATACATATATCACATACCCCTTATTTTAAGTCATGGTAATAGTCATTGAATATATAAAATGATATGAAAGAGCTTACACAGCTTTCCCTGCTTTGGTAAAGGTACCACGGGGACCAGCAGGTACCAGATATAAGCAGAGATGAGCCTTGGCTTCAGGCTATGTTTTCACCAGAGAACAGAGCTGTGTTTTGAATTCTGAGGGAGTGACTCCTTTTTCTTGGGCTCTCTCACCAGCCAGCCACTTTCAGGGCTAATAGTTTATGAATCAACATGGCAATGTTTCATGGAAAAAGCATGAAAACCCGACCGGTCCGCACGCTGTCACGCTGGATTACACAAACTGCATTGTGTTCCAGTTTAGACATCAATTACTGGTCGTCTCCATTCAAGCGCTTGCGTGTCATTTTGTCTTTTTCTGCATCAGTAAGCCTGTTTCACATGGCGATGTTTTTCTAAGATCTATTGATAACTGAGTGTTTACATTTACATAAAGACCAGATAACTGCATGAAATTTGATCTTGGCAGTAATCCTAATTTTGCCTAATCTCTGCTCAAATTTTCCATTGCGCACAACAACGGTGGGTCCCTTTAACGTTTCCTTCTTTTCGTCGGCACTGCTGCTCATCAAGTTAGCTGGTGCTCATGAAAACAAGTATGACCTATTTCTTAAAATATGTACATGTACAGTAGATGTGCAAAAGTCTTGGCCACTGTTAGATTAGATATACCATTGTTTTAGCAAAGGTATAATGACCATAATCAGTCTCTTTATTAGAATACAACCAGAAAATACAGGAATTATGTATGCAGCGTTAACAAATCAGAAAAAAACAACTTCTATATCCTACAGTGGTAAGTATTTAGTGTTTCCTCCCCTTGAGCAGAGCACTTGAGCAACAGTACCATCTGGTAGCTTCATCAGGATGTCAAGTTGACCCTACAGTCTGAAGAAGCTTGATCAGGAATAGTCTTTTTGGAAGGGTAGCAGCCAAGAAACCACTTTTTCAGAAGGGGAACAGGGCGAAACATCATGATCTATAGTGTCAAATGCTGCACTTAAATCTAACAGAACAAGATAAGGGATGTGTTTCTTTTCTTGTTCTGTTAGATTTAAGTGCAGCATTTGACACTATAGATCATGATGTTTTACTAAACAGACTAGAAAATACTGTAGGTATTAAGGGATCAGCACTTTCTTGGTTTAAATCCTACTTAACTGACCGGTACCAGTTTGTTCATATAAATAATCTAAGGTCTAAGCTCTCAAAAGTGAAGTAATGGCGTGCCCTCAGGGGTCAGTGCTTGGGCCCTCTTTTTTTTCTCTCTGTACATGCTGCCCACTAGCCTCAGTTATATTCGTAAACATGGCATTAAATTTCACCACATGCTATGCACCATGATACACAGCTTGTACATATCCAAGCCAAAACTAATGACAGCCTTTACAATCAACAAAATCGAGGGACTGTTGTAAAGGAAATAAAAGATTGGATGTTATTAATTTTTCCCTCTTACTTAACTCAGATTAAACTGAGGTGCTATTAGTGGGGGACCCAAGGCTGTTGAGAGAAGACAGGTTTTTTACTACATCTATCCTAAATCTAGATGGCTGTCCAGTTTGCCCCCCGTCCCCGTCCGTGTGTAAAAAACTTAGGGGGTCACATTTTGATTCAAGATGTTGCACATTAGCAGCATCCACCTTCACTATCCACTCGAATTTTGCTTTTCTTTCCCTTTCTTCAATTACGTAATATCGCTAAACTTAAGAAATATCTTCTCTTTTAAATGATAAATGCAGAAAACTTGTTCATTATCACCGGCGTTTATATAACCTCAAGGGTTGGAATTACGGTAACGCCTTAACTTACTGGAATGCTCTAGTAAAAATCTGTAAATAAACTTCAGTTAGTTTCAGAATGCAGCTGCCCGAGTGCTAACTTGAACTAGAAATTTGATCATATCACTCCTGTTCTATCATCAACTGCACTGGTTAACCAGTTCAAATTCCGCATTTGATAAACAAAATACTTCTTGCTAAACAGCAGGGACTCATGCTACACATGGCATCAGTGATGGACATGTGCATCATTTGTGATTGTTAATAAACTCTGTGCTCTTTAATCAATACTTAATTACATTTTTTCTGTTTTTTTTCTCTCCGAAGCTGGTTCCGGCAGTTCCGGCCCCACACATGATGTTCATCTGATGGAGCTCCACTGTGCATAATTAACACATTTTATTCGACCATGACTCCATTGACTTTAGTTTTTCGCCTCCCTTAGAATTTATCATCATAACCCGGGACAATATAAAAATAATCATCAATAAACCAACTACCACCCGGGCCCACTTAATGTCGATGTGATACTTCATATTTTAATATTTAATATTCGAACTAACTTTGACTCCATGACTGTAGTTTTGCGCTCTTAGATTTATCATCATAAACCCGGCCAAACTTATTGTCGATTGTGCATACTTCCCATCTTCTATTCGAACTTTGACTCCATGGACTTTAGTTTCGCTCTTAGAGATTTATCATCTACGCCACCCAAGGAGGTTGGGTCCCCTTTTTTGAGTCTTGGTCCGTTCCCAAGGTTTCTTCCTAGAACTAGGGAGTTTTTCCTTGCCGATGTCGCCCTAGGCTTGCTCAATTTGGGATTGGACGTAGTTATTAGGAGATAATCTAAACTTGTAAAGTTGCTTTGAGACAATGCTCCATTGTAAAAAGCGCTATATAAATAAATCTGACTTGACTTGACTTGACTTGAAAATGATAAGATATGCTAAAACTCAAAGAGAATGGAATGAAGATCAGTGTATCAGAGGATTATGGAGTGAAGAATCCAAGTTTGAAATTTTTCTGTCCAACATCGTCAACAGTGTTATATATGGTCATTATACCATTGCGAAAACAACAAATCTAATGGTGACCTAAGACTTTTGAACAGTACTTTACATCTGAAAAACTACTCCACAGTTTATTTTCTTATTATCTTAATCTGACACATGCAGCCATTGCGCAAAGTGATCAGATTACACCTGCCTTTCCCTGGTATTCATTCGATAAAAATGGATGTATACTCATTGACAAAAAATAAAGCACCCAGATAGAAATGTCGGATTGCTGTCTCAGGCAGATATGTAAATGATTACAAGTGTGGTCTGATTAGACATTGGGTCTTGCCACAAGAGGGAATAACAGTTCTTCCCCCGCTGCTCTACAAAAAGGCTCTCAGCGGCTACTTTTGGGTGGTGTATCTCTTGGTGAGAGATCGTTGACTGCTAGAGATGCCTTTATGACATATTTGCCCACAGCTGGACCTGTAGATCCTGTGCACTCGTAGGTTGGCGAAGCCGGTGGGACTGTGTGGTTAAGTGGTGGCCTATTCGTTAAGATACTGGACTATGTACCAGAAGGTCCAGGGTTCAAATCCCATCTCCGGGGCCATCCGGGGGCCTGTTCACTGTGTAGAACCACTGCTCCCAACACCTAACAGCTAGGTTAAAACAACCATCCTGCTTCTCTCAGTCCAAGGATGCGCCCCCTCTCAAAGTCTGTCAACTGGACAAAATGTCTCAGAGTGTATCATGAGGCATGTCTAGCAGTCAACGATACACTACATAAAGTGTTCTCTGAAAGCCATTTTATAGCAGAGGGGAAAGTACTTTTACGCTGTGGCAAGACCCAGTGTCTAATCAGACCACACCTGTAACATTTACATATCTGCCCGAGACAGAACCGCATGCCACGTTTTGCAACACCGGCTTGTCTTGCCGGTGCATGACCCACCTTCTCTTGAGATTCAGTTCATGGACAGATATCCTGACATTTTCCTTTAGAATTCTCTGATATCAGAATTCATTGTTCCATCAATGATGGCAAGCCGTCCTGGCTCAGATGCAGCAAAGCATGCCCAAACCATGATACTACCACCACCATGTTTCACAGATGGGATAAGGTTCTTATGCTGGAATGCAGTCTTTTCCTTTCTCCAAACATAACACTTTTCTTTCAAACCAAAAAGTTCTATTTTGGACAGATCCGTCCACAAAACATTCTTCCAATAGCCTTCTGGCTCATTCACGTGATCTTTAGCAAACTGCAGACGAGCAGCAATGTTCTATTGGAGAGCAGTGGCTTTTTCCTTGCAACCCTGCCATGCACACCATTGTTGTTCAGTGTTCTTCTGATGGTGGACTCATGAACATTAACATTAGCCAATGTGAGAGAGGCCTTCAGTTGCTTAGAAGTTACCCTGGGGTCCTTTGTGACCTCGCCAACTATTACACGCCTTGCTCTTGGAGTGATCTTTGTTGGTCGGCCACTCCTGGGGAGGGTAACAATGGTTTTGAATTTCCTCCATTTGTACACAATCTGTCTGACTGTGGATTGTACCACTGTAGATATGATGGAACCAAATTCATTTGCCTGCTTCACAGAGGCTTTAAAAGCACAGAGCTTATTTTCAGAGGTTTATCTGCTGTAGATCAGAATGAAGATGGACATCAGACACCAGATACTGTTAAACATGGAAGGTTCCCATGGGACCGGTGATAGTATTGTCCAACTTACATAACAAAGTTAGGTAATTATACGTAATAATGACTGGTATTGAGATGAATGTCCGAATAAAGATGGAAAAAACAGAAATAAGTCAGATAAATGTTCAAGTCTGTGGTCTTATCGGTTTCAGAGCATGCCGAGCATGAAAGATCCACATCCAGCCTTATAAAATAGTGTAATAATAAATAATTAAACTCCAAACTTCTTACACTGGATGTACATTTAACACAGAAAAGTAATGATTCTGAACTTTTCAGGATCTCAGAGCAATGATAAATAGTGCAGACTTGGGAAACCTACTTGAACCTCAGCTTAAACCTCATCTCGCTAGAGGCAGGATCCGACCTGGAGTGGTTCAGCACATTGATCCAGGATTTTACCTCTGAGCTTTTCCAGTGTGTATCCTACCTCTGGTGAAGTGACGTTTCAGTTCACCTTCCCAAGTGTGACATGGAACAGACCTAGGGCAGAACAGGAGCCAGGAAAACCAAGCATGTATACTTGTGTTTCTGGGTTCTGCTTCACCAGAGAATCCTGAATTAGTGTGTAAAATTGTTAATGTTAATGTTGTTAATTGTTAATGTTAATGTTTTTTCCTCTCGTGCTTGCTAGATGAACGGATCTGCTCTCCTCCATTCATGGTGCTCAGCAGTGAAGGTGGTGCAGACGCGTTAGAGCAGCTTCGAAAGAGTGCCATTACCTTTCCCTTTAGTAAGTGACCTTCTCTTTACACCTTGTTTTGAGCCGAACCCTTTCATTTACTTGTGCTTCAGTTGGTAATCCAGGTGAGGTTCTGCAAGAACTTTGAGCAGAAACAAGTGTATAGTTCAATCATTTAAACAGTACAGTAAAAGTGAAAGTACACAGAGCAAAACACTCCTTTTTTAGGCCGGAGATTTGATATGGGTTCAAGCAGTAGTAAAACAGATAAAGCCTGGAGTAATGGAATGTGTTAGATGACTGATAGTACAGTAAATTTAAGCGCTATCATGCAATAAATACAGTCTGTATGTGATCTAGTGATTATTTTATTAACTGTTGAAATCGGTGACCCTTCAAATTGCACATTTCGAATAACTTGCACAGGTAAATATGTCGTGTTCCTCTATATATACTGTGTGTATATATATATATATATATATATATATATATATTTATAAAAAACACAATACTTGAAAGTTTGTGAACCCTTTTGAATTTTCTATATTTCTGCATAAATATGACCTAAAACATCACATTTTCGCACAAGTCCTAAAAGTAGATAAAGAGAACCCAGTTAAACAAATGAGACAAAAATATTATACTTGGTTATTTATTTATTGAGGAAAATGATCCAATATGACATATTGGTGAAAAGTATGTGAACCTCTAAGATTAGCAGTTCATTTGAAGGTGAAATTAGAGTCAGGTGTTTTCAATCATTGGGATGACAATCAGTTGTGAGTGGGCACCCTGTTTTATTTAAAGAACAGGGATCTATCAAATTTAGCTCTTGACAACACGTTTGTGGAAGTGTATCATGGGACGAACAAAGGAAAGATTTCTGAGGGCGCCGGTCCCGGACTTTTCAGAAGAGAGAGTTTGTTGAGGCTCATCAGGCCTGGAAAAGGTTACAAAACCATCGCTAAAGATGTTTGGACTCCACCAATCCACAGTCAGCAAAACCATCCTACTTAGGACAGAGTTTGTGAACTCCACGCAATCCACAGTCAGACAGATTGCATACAAATGGCGGAGGAAACACCCGGAAATTCCCAGGAAAGGAAATCAACAGCCATTTTGTTTACCTACCCCAGGAGTGGCCGACACAACAAAGATCATCAAAGAAACAAAGATGTGTGTAATACGCTGGAGCTACTGCATCCTCGTCCGTCATCTCTGTTTTTCTTTTTCCTTGGTGCCTCAGAATGCTTTCCCTCGGCTTTCCCGTTTATTGCCAGGGGGGAACTAAAACCGTTCCTGGCCCAGCAGTCTGAACAAAAACCTAACGAAGAAGCGTCTGCCCGAGTGGGTGCTTGAGATTTCCGATCAGCTCCTGCAGTTGGGGCGTCACCCACCTCACCAGCCTTTTGGTCTTTTTTTCCTTCTCTTTATTTTTTTTTTTTTGGACCTTTTTTTTTTCCTCTCGTCCTTTTCTATTATCTCGCCCTAGGCTCCCGCTCTCGCCTTTGTGTGCTTCTCCCTTGCTATCGCCTCCCTACCTTCCGTCCCTCCCCTCTTGTGCCCGACTTTTTTCCAGAGTTTCCCCCCTCTTCCCTTTCCCGTTTTTCTACCCGTTCCCCTTTCCCGCCCCCCGCCGACGGTCCTGTTTTTTAGTCTAATTTACGAAAGGGGACTAAGGGCCCCGAAATAGGCAGGCGGAGACTCCACTTCCTTTCAACGAAAAAGGCAACAGCCGTCAAGGAAAACCTGCCTCCCCCCCTTTTCCCCTCTCTCTATACTTCCCTTCTGTTTCTCCCTTCCTCACCCCTCCCCCGCCGGTGCCCACAAAAATCCAAGCGTGCCAACCCCGCCTCGCCCCCCGGTTAAGCGCCCACCCCACCAAGCCCCCCCCCCGGGGTCTTCCCAGGGTTAACTTCTAAGCAATACTGAAGGCCCCTCTCTCACATTGGCTAATGTTAAGTTCATGACGTCCACCATCCAGAAGAAAAACACTGAACAACAAGGTTGCAGGCGGCGCTGCAAGGCAGAAAGCCAAGCTCTCCAAAAAGAACATTGCCTGCCTCATCTGCAGTTTGCTAAAGAATCACCGTGGGACGAGCCAGAAGGGCGATTGGAAAGAATGTTTTGGGACCAGATGAGACCAAATAGAAACTTATTGCGTTAAAAGAAAAGTGTTATTGTTGGGGGAAAGAAAGAGCATTCCAGCATCAAGAACCTTTATAGCATCTGTGAAAACATTGGTGGTGGTAGTATCATGGTTTGGCGTGTTTGCTGCCATCTGGCCAGGACGGATTGCCATCATTGATGGAACAATGAATTCTGAAATACATCAGAGAATTCTAAGGAAAAATGTCGGACATCTGGCCATGAAATGAATCTCAAGAGAAAGTGGGTCATGGAGCAAGACAACGACCCTAAGCACACAAGCCGTTCTACCAAAGAATGGTTACAGAAGAAGTTAGGTTCATGTTTTGGAATGGCCAAGTCAAAGTCTTGACCTTAATCCAATGGAAATGTTGTGGAAGGACCTGAAGCGAGCAGCTAATGTGAGGAAACCCACCAACATCCCAGAGCTGAAGCTGTTCTGTACGGAGGAATGGGCTAAAATTCCTCCAAGCTGGTGTGCAGGACTGATCAACAGCTACAGGAAACGTTTAGCTGCAGTTATTGCTGCACAGAGGGGTCACACCAGATACTGAAAGCAAAGGTTCACATACTTTTGCCACTCACTAATATGTAATATTGGATCATTTTCCTTAATAAATAAATAACCAAGTATAATATTTGTGTGTCATTTGTTTAACTGGGTTCTCTTTATCTCCTTTTAGGAGTTGTGTGAAAATCTGATGTTGTTTCAGGTCATATTTATGCAGAAATATAGAATATTCTAAAGGGTTCACAAACTTTCAAGCACCACTGTATATATGTAGATATTTAGATAGATAAGTAAAAATTCCAAAAAGTATTAGGGCACTATTAGGTTTGGTTCCCAGTTGTTAATATTTTCTATGTGTTTCAAACATACACAGTACTGTGCAAAAGTTTTAGGCCACCATTAGATTTGTTTTGCCAATGGTATAATGACCATATGTAACCTATTGTTGACGACTGGACACAAATATTTGGCTGCTACTCTGCCCAAAAAGGCCATTCCTGATCAAACTTCTTCGGAATGTAGAAGGATCAACTTGGCGTCCTGATGAAGCTGCCAGATGAAGTTATAGCTCAAGTGTAAGGGGAAGTCACACTAAATGCTGCCACTGTAGCCTATAGAAGCTGTTTTTTCTTATTTCCCAGTTTCTGTATTTTCTTGTTGTATTTTAATAAAGAGACTGAGACAAACATGTACAGGGTCATTATACCATTGCTAAAACAGTTGTATATCTATCTAATGATGGCCTAAGACTTTTGCACAGTACTTACACACTTGCTTTCTCACTTATGATGTACTTTTCTATTTGATTGCAGTCTGCAAAACTCAGGTAGCTCATGGCACCAACTCACATGAGGTAAGGAGGCATTTTGGACACATCCTGTATGGTTTCATTAGTTCTCTTGTTAATCATCAAACCTCTATAATGTAATCGAGTGTGTTGTGACATTGCTGTAAGACTTATCTAAATGCTCTTCAGACAGTGTGCACTGTACACAGTTCTTTATCAGGCAGTGACCCCGTTTACACCTCGTAATAACAGGTGATTGCAGGCAGATTCAAACCTTGATCTTCTTTAGATCACATTCCTAAGCCATGCGTTAGGCTGGTTGGCACGTCTCTAAAGTGCCCCAGTGTGAGTGAGTCAGAGTTTGGTTTCCTTCTTGCATCATGTGCTGCCAGTTAGGCCTTGAACTGAACGAAGCGGGTACGGAAATGAATGAATGAATGATTCTTTTGGTTAAGTTTCATTTTACTACTGTTTACAAGTTACGTTTTAAATCTGTAGCTTTTAAAGGTTTTTGAAGAATTATTTTTATTCATTTTTAATAGTCAGTGTTCTACTGAAAATGTTGAATCTGAGCTTTTGTACTGAATGCATACAAATGCTCTAGTTTTATTATAACCAAGTTTTATTAACCAAAGCTAAGGAGGTACACGAGCTTTACTAAGGAAATCAGAAACAGGTGTCAGAGTTCCGGTGAGGCAGGCCGCCTCCTCTGCTCACTAGCACCAGATGGAGCGGTATTCAACCACAGAACTGATAATGTTACAAAATCTGGTCAACTTCATTTCATTTGCTAATAAACATCCATTCCTGCATTTCAGGTCTGCAACACATTCAAAAAAGTTGGGCCAGGGACAATCAATGGTGTGATTTCAAACAAGTAATGTCAACAGGTGATTATGAACATGATTTGGTACAAATGCAGCATTCATGAAGTTTTTGAGGAGAAAAGATGATCAGAGGATCTCCAGTTTATCAGTAAATGTGTAAGAAAATGATTGAAATGTTTAAAACCTCAAAGAAAGACTGGGAGGGATTTACATATTTCTCCCTCTACAGTTTATAATGTCATTAAACGATTCAAGGAATCTGGAGGAATTTCGGTGTGTAAAGTTTAAGAGCACAAGCCTAAACTAAAGAGGGGTGATCTCCGCTCCCTCAGTCGGCCAAGCATCAGGAACCATCATTCATCAATAGCTGATAGAACCACATGGACAAGGGATTACTTTATCAAACCTTTATCAAGCTCTACAATACAGAGTTACATTCACAAATGCCACTTAAAACGTTACTGTGCTAAAAAGAAGCCTTATGTTATAAGCGGAAGCGGAGTCGAAGTCCAGAAGCGGAGTCGACTTCTATGGCATCGATTTTCTGATACATTTGTTGATAAAGTGGAGATCCTCTGGCCATCTTTGCCCTTCAAAGTCTCAGTCATCAGTATGGATACTGCTTTTGTATGTGATTATAATCACCTGTTGGCATCACCTGTTTGAAATCATATCTTTATTTAGGTTTTGTACCTCATTACCAGCTCTAAATGTCCACCGTCCAAACTTTTTTTTGGAATGTGCTGTAGGCCTGAAATTCAGGAATGAAGTTGACCAGAAAAACATGAAATATCTTGGGTTCATACTGTCTGCGATCATATAAAAGTCCAGGTATGTTTTCCATACCGTCCCAACTTCTTCTGATTTAAGGTTGTAGTTATCGCTTCAGTCTTTGTGATCTATAATAACCCTTCTCTGAAAAAGGTTCCAGAGTATCTCACACCCACCCACTATGCTACAGTAAAACTTTGCACAATCCTGTATCGTTGACTCACTCTGTGCACTTGTCTCATAATAACTCATCCCGGTGTTGACTGTGTAGGATGTTCTGAGGTTAATGTGTTACTCGCGGCTGACGGACGAACGATACGCAGGCGAGTTGATGGTCATGTGCTTTTATGGCTGTGTACAGATTTTACAAGGCTCATAAAGAGAGGCTGCAAGGAGAACTGTAGATGGAGCAGATATAGAGGGTCATTATCTCGGCGATACGAAGGGAGACGTGACCACACCTTAAAGGGTTCAGATAACCCAGAGTTACTAGGAAAGAACAGAGCTCTTTGTTTAAAGCTCACCCCTATGACAAATGACTGCAGTCCTTCACTGTGATAAATGTTTAACCTGAGCAGGCGTCGCACATCACGATGGGCTGTTGTCTTGTAGATGGCCATCATCTTCAGCGAGGAGGACCTGAAGGACATCCGGCCTCCCTGTGTGATCCAGAGCTTCATCAACCACAACGCAGTGCTATATAAGGTCTTTGTAGTGGGAGAGTCCTACAGCGTGGTGGAGAGGCCCTCGATTAGGAACTTTCCATCTGGACCCACAGGTCAGCCCCTCTACAGGTCCCACAATCCTTCCGTCAGTCATTCCTTCATTATATCAACTCTGAG
Organism: Ancistrus triradiatus; assembly: GCA_025084515.1. NCBI lineage: Eukaryota > Metazoa > Chordata > Actinopteri > Siluriformes > Loricariidae > Ancistrus > Ancistrus triradiatus. The sequence goes on along the minus strand of JAJAGP010000799.1, from coordinate 161,372 downwards.
AGGTTCTTGTAGATAGTTATCACTTCAAATTGGAGGAAGTTGTTAAACCTAATCTTGATGTAATGAGATTAATCTTGCAATGAATTCAGCACAAGCACTGAGAAAAGAACAAAAGCTCTTAAGGTCCATATAGAGTGGAGTCTAAGATTACTTCGTTAAAAATAGGCACTGTTGCAAAGCAGCCTTACAAAATAAAAGTCTAGACCCTAAATGAACAGACAGAGGTGAGAAACTCCACGATACTCCTAAAGAAGAAACTTGATTTGAGAAGGAACCAGGCTCAAATCAAGAACCGATACTTCTCAGGGACAAGTTCATGTGAGTTCATGTGTGGCTGAATTTAAAGGGGCCATAACTGATCATTTTTACCTTATTTTTATTTAATATTTCATTCCATATTTGATTTACACTATTGTCTTATATGCTTTAGTTTTATATTCTCTACTTTATTATACTCTTCATGGTCCCTGATGTATGATGGGGATCCGTTCCAGCAAATCCATCATAAGTTGGAGTTATCGTGGACCGCTCATCACATTTATTTTATCTTTATAATAATTAATGGCGCTCCATGGGCTGCGATGGGTCAGTTGGTTTTATCGGAGCGTAACCCCATTGTAATTCGTGGAGCACCTGTAATGTCTTGAAAACCCATGACAGATCTAACCATAAAATGTCTGTACTGTTCAAAACTCCTGTTGGGTTTGTTTCATGACCAGAGGCTTTGTGTTCCTTTTCTAGACAGAAGAGCTATATCCTTCAACAGCCATAATGTTTCCAAACCTGAGTCCTCGTCAGACCTAACCTCTGTGAGTCCCTGCATCCTGGCTTATTATTTTTATTTATAAGTGCCCCTTCATAACAATATAATTATTATTCCTTACATAAATGAATGCTTGAAATAAGGCAATTCAAATATCTGCCAATTGAATGTGGTACTAATTTATTAAGAAAATTAGTCTAGAAATGAATCTTGACTGATGTTATAATAATTATAACAAAAATGTGTATTTTTGCAAGACACCCCATATGACCTGCCCTCCTTTGTGCGTGTTCATTAGAGGGACAATTTGGAGGGCCAGTGCAGGACACCAAGCAATGACGTCATTCAGAAGATTTCCAGGTGTTTAAGACAGACTCTTGGTGTGTCTCTATTCGGGATCGACATCATCATTAACAACCAAACGGGCCAGCACGCTGTCATCGACATCAACGCATTTCCAGGTTGGTTTCAACACCGTACTTATGGCCGTTTACCTAGACGAACGAACTAGACTTGGCTAATTTGTTTTAGTGTAATTCTCTATATGACCACGGCGTGTCAGTATGGAGACACGGGGGAACTATGCTCCATTACTAGTAAGGCTCGGGTTTAGTGTTTCCTCTGAAAGCCACGTCTGTTCACTTATATATGAATATTTTCATCCCAAAGTGAATATTGTACGTGCAACTCCAAACGGACGGTACAGAAAATGCAAAAAAAAAAAAAAAAACTCCTTACATTTACATCGAGTTTTTTTCATTGCAGACGAAGATATGAACCCTAGATTTTCATGTTTTTGTCTGATCAACTTCATTCCATGTGTTAATAAAAATCCTTTCATGCATTTCAGGCCTATTATGCACTGAGATTTGTCCAGATTCCTTAAATTGTTTAATGAGAGTATGCACTGTAGAGGGAGAAATGTGTAAATCCCTTCCAATCTTTCTTTGAGGAACATCAAAGAAACTTCAATCATTTTCTCACAGTTGTTGATGAACTGGAGATCCTTCCCATCTTTACTCCTCAAAGACCCAGCATATCATAGATACTGCTTTTGTATTAAATCATGATAATAATCACCTGCTGACATCACATCATTATTTAGTTTTTTTTTACTTCATTTCTGGCTCTAAATTGCTCATGTCCCAACTTTTATTTGGAATATGTTGCAGGCCTGAAATGCAGGAATGGATGTTTATTAACAACTGAAATGAAGTTGACCAGAAAAAAAACATGAAATATCTTGGGCTCATACTGTCTGCACTTAAATGAAAGTCAAAGTAAATGTAAGAAACACTGCATTTTTTATTTGCATCTGTGCTTCTGTAGCTACACCTTGGCCACATCATGTTGGTGAGTCACCTCATGAGTCAGCTGTGTTGCTCCGGTAATGGTGTCTATGCAATAAGGCATGAGCGTGCTCTCTCTAACACACACAGCAGGTCCCATGGTAGCTCTGGTAAAGAGCAAACAGGTAACACCTCATACTTGCTGTCACTCGCCTACGACAGAAAAGGTCCATTAAAATGAGCAGAGGTATTCCAGACGTTGTGTTGACCATGGGTTCTCAAGCTTTCTTGTCTCATTAGTACTCAATTTGATTGACACTCTAGGTTACGAAGGCGTCCCGACCTTCTTCGACGACCTGCTGACTCACCTGACCAGTGTCCTCCAGGCTCCCGGTGGACCAGGATCCCAACTGAGAGGATACGGAATGACTCAGAGCTCACCCGTGGCCTGCGGGATGCCCTGCGGCATGCAGGGAAACGACAGCAGCTGCTGGGTGATAGACAGTGAAGGGACGAAGAAGGGTAACCATCAGGCACTGAACTGCTGCAATGCTGACCTGGGTCCCAACTTCCACCAGCACCGCAGGGCCGCTCTAGCAGCCGAGGCTTCCTCACAGTGAATCTGCCTGGTGATCCGAGTCCTAACCAATCAATCAAACTGCACAGGGCAGAAGGGACATTAATTGTGTTATTGTCTGATCAGTAGTTAATAAATGATGGTCAAAGATGATGTTAAGGATGAAGTTTAACAATCGTGGGTATGATTTTCATGCATCTTTATGTTGCAAGTGCCTTAGATAGGCATGAAATAATAAATTAAGGTGTTAAATGTAGTGCTAACGGAAACAAACCATGATCCTGAGGTTGCAGAAGCGTCGTTTTGTTCTCTTACACCCAAGATGGGTTGGATGAGATGAGCGTGATGTTTGTTGACACTTGATTGTAGATCCTGCACTTACATAAGGGTTTTGGGGTCTCCCAAAATTAGGCATGGCCTCATATTGAGGATGCACCTCAGTAGAATCATTAATCATGAGGATTAATGAGGCTTAAATCTGGGCTGAAAGGTACGCTCAAGTGCAGAGTCGCAAAGCAGCTTTAAAAGGCCAGTTCAGAATGCAAATGAGCACCAGAGGTAACAGTGTCAAGAGAGAAACTTTGAGTCAAACGAGTTTCCTGTGGTTGAGGCCAGACAGCAAGACTGACGTTGTATTAGAGACGTGTTGGTTCTTCATTTCTGCAAAATGGATGGCTGCTTGTGTTTCCAGTCCGCCATAGCCTTCATACTATAAGTCTCTCTGGATAAGAGATTTTTCCAGGTAGTCAAATCAGTCCACACTGTAGTTTGGTACAAATGAGCGACGTGACAGGTGGCTGCAGAGAGCCTCCGCTGTTCACAACTGAGACGAAACATTTGGCGGAAACGTGGGAAGATTTTTATGTCCAGGTCAGCATAGTGATTACATACTCATTAAGATAAACAGCACTTAACAGACCCTGGTCAGGCTCTGCCAGGCTGCCCCGTTGAACCCATAAGCCGCAGACACACTAGACTCCCATGAGCAAAAATGCATCCAATTCAGCCCAGTGAGCAATTTTGCCACAAACAAAAACAAATTTTCACCATGATAATGTTCTTAAATGTAGTTCTCGAAAAAACATTTTGGAATCTTTGAAGGTCTCAAAGATTTTCGTAATGTCTTGAATTGGTACTTACCTTTATTTCCATTAAAAACATCAAACCAAGCTTAATTGTGGGGTGACGGCAGAAAGCAACTGACATGGATGATATTTCCATAACTAAACTGTTTAAAGTTTCAAATTTCGATGCTTACCTTGTCAACTCTTACAGCCTAAGCCTAAAAGCATATCATAAGGTTAAGAAAACTTTAAAGAACAGAATGTCAGATCAGAACAGGTAACTGAGGCTACAATTCACACAGACTCACCAAAATCGGACAATAGAAAGTTGGAAAAACGTTGCCTGGTCTGACGAGTCTCGATTTCTGCTGCAAGATTCGGATGGTCGGGTCATAATTTGGAGTAAACAACATGAAAGAATTTATCCATCCTGCATTGTGTTAATGGTTCAAACTGCTGGTGGTGTAAGGGTGTGGGGGATTTTCTTGGCACACTTTGCTCCCCTTAATACCAGTTGAGTATCATTTAAACCCCACAGCCTACCCGAGTACTGTTGCTGACCGTGTGCACCCTTCTGATATCTACTTCCAGTAGGACAACGCACCATAAAAAACAAAGCTCAAATCATCTCAGACTGGTTTATGGACATGATAAAGAGTTTACTGTAACTCAAACGGATCAGTCACCAGATCTCAATCCAATAGAGCACCTTTGGGATATTTGCATGATGCTATCATGTCAACATGGACCGAAATCTCTAAGGAATGTTTCCAGCCCCGTGTTGAATCTATGCCACGAAGAATTAAGGCAGGGCTTCAACCCGGGACTAGCAAGGTGTTCCTAGTAAAGTGTCCGGTGACTGTAAATTATATGAGAGGAAACGATTTAAGTGAATCACTATTTATATGATCTTGTTTCAGTGAGTTAGTGAATGTTGTGTGTTGCTTTTTGATTTTATTTTAGGTCATTAATTCCTTTGTTTGCTAAAATGTTTTCGTTTATGTGAACTACAATAACATGAGATCAACCTACATTACTTTGTACAACAGTAATTGAATTTTCACCTCTCAACCCCACATTCCTGATCTGGGTCACCGAGTGGCCTGTCCATCCTGAAACACAGCCAATCGAGTCTGAACCTGGCTGGAAGGCACTGCCGTGACTCGAACCCAGGTCCCTGTGAGCACTGGAGCAAAAGTGGCCTTTTAGAAATGAAAAAGTAAACATGGGGTCAAACAGATAGCATCTTTATGCACATTTTAACAAACCCCAGTGGACCCTCTTTTGGCAAACTTTTGCACAAACTCACATCAGTCTGCCTTATCCGTCTTCCTGATGCTCTGTATTTATAAGAGACAGGGTGACATAAGAGACGGAAGAGATTTATAAGAGACAGGGTGACATAATACCCCCCACACGACTTTCCTGAGGCTTTCAACTTGTAAATATTGTTATATTATTATATAACACTAACCATTTCTGTACCTTTCTGTTGTATTTCTGTGCTTGTACATACTGTATACACTGTATGTATTTGTGTATGTGATGTTTTAGGATATAATGAAGGACAGAAAAGAAACATCAGGGGTCTAAACAATAAATAATAAACCCCAGTTACATCGACATTGTGGTTTCGTTCCTTCCCTTAATTCTATACCATTTCCATCATTCAGTTCTTACATTGTACAATCCTTATTTTATTGGTCTAGTCATTGATCAATCCCCCTTCAATATTACCTTCAATCTTCATCAATCATTCCTTCATTAATTTCTTCATAATTCAATCCATCCTCCAATTCTTCATTCCTTCCATACCTCCTTTCATCAGTCATTTAATTCTCCCATACTTTCATACTTCCATCATTCAACAGTTCTTTAGTGTCCATCATTCAATCCTTCCTTCATTCATTAAGTCAACTATTCCTTGTCTAACCTTTTCTATCTTTAATCCATCTTCAAAAGTACCAAACACCACTGTCATCATCCCTTCAATCCTTTATTTCATTCAATCTTTTCATTGTTCAATCCATCCATAACACTGCCTTCAATCAATTTTCTTCTTTTGTTCTATCCTTCTGTTGTTCAGTCCTTCCTACATTCCTTCCCTTAACTATTCAACATTTCCTTTACTCTTTAATCCTTCCTTCTTTTGGTCTATACATTGTCCAATCCCAATTCAGTATTATCTTCAATCCTCCATATACCAATCAGTCTTTCAATCCTTCCTTCCTTCCATCAATTAGTCCTTAAATAAGCTTTCCTTTCTTTAATCTTCCCACACAAATACTTCCTTCAGTCTTTCTATGGCTGTATTATTTCTTTAGTCCTTCCTTTGTTCAAAAGTTGATTTCTATACATTGATTTCATTCAATCCCTTGATCCTTTAATATCTCCTAATTCATTCATTCCATTGTTCAACCCTTCCTATGTTCCTTCCCTTAATTCTTTAACATTTCCATTATTCAGTCCTTTCACTGTACAGTCCTACTTTAACCCTTCTTTTGTTTGATCTATTCATTGTTCAGTCCCACTTCCGTATTACCTTCAATCCTTATGCTTCTTGAATTCTTCCTCTCTTCTCTCTCCCTGTCTCTCATTCATTTCTTACATCCATTCTTCACCTTTCTGTTTTCAATCCCCCAATCCATCTTGGATCCATTTTTCAATCCTTCCATCCTTCATCCAGTCATTCTTTTGATAGTTTCTTCACTTTCATTCAATCCTTATTTTTATCCCTCAATCCTTGCCTTTTTTCAAGTCTTAAGACTTTCCATTCCTTTCATCATCTGGGTGACGGGCTCAGTGGCTCTGGAAATACCTTGAACAGCAGCAGTTCATCACAGGGCATCGTTCACTCTTTCACACTCCTCACTCACACCTAGAGGTGAGGATCGACTATGGCTTCGTGCTGTGTTTTATATGGAAGAATGCATTTACTTTGTCTCGTAAGAAAGAACCGATTGCTTGCACAAGTCTACACTACAAACACCTTGCTCATATTTATTGTTTTTTTTTAAATAAATCCCAGATTGCACGTACAATTAATTCACCATATTTGATTAAAAAAACATTATTGCATGAGGATTCATCAGGCACAGTACCTTACAATATGGATTATTGTGGATATGAGTTTAATCTCCTATCCCATAATGCCATTTAATCAATTACTATTATTACAGCATTTTCTTTGTGTTAGTTTAGCATGAAGCCTAGGCTTGTTTTAATAAAGCAAGCAACGCATGATGAAGCTTTGGGTTTGGGGAGAAATCCAACAAGAGCGCTTAAGTCCTGCATATCTGCATCAAATGTGGCACTGAGAGTGAAGCAGAGCAGAGGAAACTGAAAAGCTAGAGGACCAGAGCTTCATCCTGGCTGAACATCCCCCTGCTGACTGAGAGACGACGGTACGAGCAGGAGTTCAGGAGGAAAAGGTTGCACTCGTTCAACCGCGGCGTAGCTCGTGGAGTTTCTGAGCAACGCTCTCCAGTTCGGACTCGATCATCGCCAAGTTCTCCATCTCAGCTTCCTACAAGAGACAAGAAAGTGGAAACGCTGAGGACAGGACCTGTTAATAAATAGCAACAGACTCTTAGAGCAAAAAGGACATCAATCACTCTGTAGTTAAGCCTTGGAAGCGGCCACGGAGGTTCATTTTCCAGCTGAGCAGTGCAGTAGGACCCTGTGTGTTCCCTTTGAGAACTAAAATGTTTAACATGCTTTATTTATGTACAAGTATGCGCTGCTTAACATCCATTCGATTAACGTCCGTTCGCGTTAATGATGGTCCTTTGCAAAACATCTAAAATAACAGCGCACAACAAAATTCTACATATCATGGCAGAATAAAACACCTAGGTGTGGATTTCTATTATTTATACTCGACATTTATTTGGATTTTCTTTCGCTCTGAACCTGAGTACGTTGCTAAATATGACAGAGCCAGCGTTAGCAACCCTCAGCCTCCACAGGGAAACCCTAGAGTGCATTACCTCAGTCTTCTTGCTGGCACTGCCCTCCTCTGGGTCCCTTCTCGCCATCATCTGGAGCTCCTCCTGCTCTGGGCTCTTCCATATTTCTTTCGAGTGGTGCGACGCCTCCTGCTGGTCATGAGTGCTCTCAAATCTCCCGTGTCCGGCCTCCCTGGCACGACTCCAGGGCTTCATCCTCATCTCGCCGTTCTCCTTCTTCATCTTCTCCACGCTTGCTTTCCTCTTCTGTTCCCCCTCCAGGGCGGCTGAATGGAAGAAATCAGCGATCATGATTCATTGATTCATCTGGCTGCACAAGTCACACTTCCACTCACACCAGACGCACTCCAATTAATTAAACAGGGGCGGCGGCGGCAGAGTGCACTTCATTTAATGAGATTTCCTCCTAGCTGGCTCTCACTGCCAACATCTAAAGCACCCGAGAGACTAGCATTTATGAATTAGTTTGACATTTTTCAACCTTATTTCGACACATTACATGTAGCATGTAGACAAATGTGCAGGTTAGATGATATTTATGCAGAAATATATAAAATTCTAAAAAGGTTCACACTTTTACACAACACTGTAAGCAAAACCAACACGACCATGATTTTGGACAGGGTAGAAGAGGCCAATTATTGTTCATAACAACTCATGGCCTCCAGTCAGTCACTCTGTACCACCAAAATCACCCAAACCATAACTGAACTGATACACTTCATTACCTTCTTCCTCTTCTGAGCTGGAATGCTTCTCCTCTTCCTCCTTGTCCTCTGCTTTCTTCATCACAGATTGTTCCTGCTCCCGGTTCATGTAGCCCAGGTTTTCCCGTCGTTCATTTTTCTGCTCATGGCTGGAGATCATGTCATGCTCTCTCCCATCTTTCTCAGTATTGCTCTCGTCCTCTGCACCTCTCTCCTGCACGGGCCCTCCTGGTCTGAGCGCACCAATCAGCATGGACTGATCTGCTGGCATGAGGAGAACGGAAGGGAAGACTAGTTTTCTATCAGAGTGCAGCCTTGTATTCTGTAATGAACACATTTGCTGAAGGTAGAAAGGAGGTATGGAATCAGGAAGATGGAAGAGTGTGGAACCTCGGAATTCAAACTTAATTAGTTTGAACTCCGATTTGTTTCTCCAAATTTCCCTGTAAGAAGTAATGTAAATAGGATTAATCCATTCTGGATAACCAAATTACTGCTTTTTACACCAATATTTGTATGTAATTAATTATTAAAACCATGAATAAAGCAAAGGAACATAATACAAATATAATAATCAATAAAACATGAAATATGTCTTATCACTTGGACAGCACTGCCAAGACTGAGGAACTGTCTGAAATCACACCCGTAGACAAATATAATATACATAATACATAACAATATAGTAATACATTAATATAATATAATATAATATGCCTATAATCGCACCCTAGTTCTTCTTTTGGGTTTATGGTGAATATCATACCGTATTGGTGCATTATCACCCCCGACTGGACAGAGCAGTGGCTTTCTCCTTGCAGCCCTGCCATGCACACCATTGTTGTTCAGTGTTCTTTGGATCGTGGACTCATGAACATTAATATTAGCCAATGTGAGAGAGGCCTTCAGTTGCCCTGGGGTCCTTTGTGACCTCGCCAACTATTACACACCTTGCTCTTGGAGTGATCTTTGTTGGTCGACCACTCCTGGGGAGGGTAACAATGGTCTTGAATTTCCTCCATTTGTACACAATCTGTCTGACTGTGGATTGGTGGAGTCCAAACTTTATAGAGATGGTTTTTTTAAATTTTCCAGCCTGATGAGCATCAACAACTCTTTTTCTGCGGTCCTCAGAAATCTCTTTTGTTCGTGCCATGATACACTTCCACAAACGTGTGTTGTGAAGAGCAGACTCTGATAGATCCCTGTTCTTTAAATAAAACAGGGTGCCCACTCACACCTGATTACCATCCCATTGATTGAAACACCTGACTCTAATTTCACCTAAAAATGAACTGCTAATCCTAGAGGTTCACATACTTTTGCCACTCACTAATATGTAATATCATTTTCCTCAATAAATAAATGACCAAGTATAATATTTTTGTCTCATTTGTTTAACTGGGTTCTTTTTATCTACTTTTAGGACTTGTGTGAAAATCTGATGATGTTTTAGGTCATATTTATGCAGAAATATAGAAAATTAAAAAGGGATCACAAACCTTCAAGCACCACTGTAAGTACACATTATTTTGAATTGTTATTCTTCAGAAATAAAAAAAAGAATGTTTTCACTCGGTTATTTAAGATGAAGCTACAGTAGCATTTTGTTTACAGTTTTAAACCTCTGTTTCTAATCATTTTTTTGAATTGCAAAGACTAAGGTTTTTTTTTGTTTAAAAACTTATACAAGAAATGCATATTGTTTCGGATTGTACACACTTGAGAAATGGTCTTATAATCAAACATAAAACAAATAAGAAAATCCAACCATGAACTCTCATGAATTGAATTGTGAGCTCTGGTTCATTGAGTTCCAGTGCTCTCTCTTCTTCAATATCTGTGTTTTGCCTCGCCAGGGGCTTCCACCTTCAGAATTGCTCCGGGTCTGGTAAGGCAAGCAGAGCAGGGGTGCCCCCTCAGGACATAATGCTGATCTGAATCTCTTTTTGTCTGATGGCAAAGATATTTCCATAAATGAGGCGACCATCAAAACATAGATGAAATTACTTTTATACCTTATACATTTAATTGAGTAAACCCCAATCTCTTCATGCTCTATCAAAACCAAAACCAAAACCAAATGAACTTTGATTCAGCACTTTAGAAAGAAGTTAGTGATGTCACTTAGAATCATTTATTTACGTCAGTGTCAAAAACAGATGAAACCAAGACACAGGTGTGACCTCTAAGGGTCAGAAAGTCAAGTAGATGTTTAATGTTTCCATAAGGAGTGGAAGTAAAACAGCATGATAATATAATAAAAATGAGAATATGTAGATTTTAACCTGCAGTAGTCTCCTCTTTGGGCTGTTCTCTTACATGGGCTGTAACCACTTCCATTTGTCTTTCAGATCTGTCACTGGCCCCTGAGACATAAAAATGGGGGTTAAATCAGTGCAGAGATAACTAGGAGAAAAGGGACTATTCTTGTTCATAGCATATATGCAACATAAAATATGCTGTTATATTTAAAATAATACTACAGACCTATAGAGGCATTTACTTAATCTTTATTATGGGTGTGTGGGACCTACAGCCCTCACAGTAGCTCCACTGTAGGGTTAAGCAGTTAAATACAAAGCCAAATAATTAAAACATTATATACAGTGGTGCTTGAAAGTTTGTGAAGCCTTTAAAATTTTGTATATTTCTGCATAAATATGACCTAAAACATCATCAGATTTTCACTAAGTTCTAAAAGTAGATAAAAAGAACCCAGTTAAACAAATGAGACAAAAATATTATACATGGTTATTTATTTATTGATTAAAATGATTCAATATTACATATTAGTGAGTGGCAAAAGTATGTGAACCTTTGCTTTCAGTATCTGGTGTGACCCCCACTTTATTCTTCTGTAACCATTCTTTGGTAGAACGACTTGTGTGCTTAGGGTCGTTGTCTTGCTGCATGACCCACCTTCTCTTGAGATTCAGTTCATGGACAGATTTCCTGACATTTTCCTTTAGAATTCTCTGATATCATTCAGAATTCATTGTTCCATCAATGATGGCAAGCCGTCCTGCCCAGATGCAGCAAAACAGGCCCAAACCATGCTACTACCACCACCATGTCTCACAGATGGGATAAGGTTCTTATGCTGGAATGCAGTGTTTTCCTTTCTCCAAACATAACGCTTTTCTTTTAAACCAAAAAGTTCTATCTTGTCTCATCCATCCACAAAACATTCTTCTAATAGCCTTCTGGCTCGTCCACGTGATCTTTAGCAAACTGCAGACGAGCAGCAATGTTCTTTTTGGAGAGCAGTGGCTTTCTATCAAAAAGTTCCATCTTGGTCATATTTATGCAGAAATATAGGAAATTCTAAAGGGTTCACAAACTTTCAAGCACAACTATAAATATTTTTAACTTTAGGTTTCTTACCATCCTCTGCAATGGCCTGGAGCTCCTGGAGAAAGTTGCGGCGTCGCAGTATGGCCACGAGTCTGTCATCTACAAAAACACAGTGACTATTTTAGGTTGGGTGTTTTTTGTTGGAGCACCCCTAAATGAGTATTTAAGAAAAGCTGCACCCCTTACGATGGGTTGGTCCAAACCTATCCCCATCATAAATTGGCGACTACCTGTATAAATATTGCGCAAAGAGGATGGAAATAATAATAACAACAATAACATTAACCAGGGTTCAAACCCCAGGCTGCCTTTACACAATCAATTTCGGGACAGGCTCCAGAACCCACTGACCAAAGACACTGACCAAAAGTAAAATTAATGTCACATGACCCAGAACGCACAACTTTTGCATAATAATCACTGCCTTTGCCTTCTGTTTTTGGTGCTGACTTCTGCAGTGAAACGCCTTCTAATAGCGACCAATTAATCACTGAAGTCTGCAGAGCAAAAAGAGAAAGTGTGAGTGTGTGCTAAATTAAAGCAGAGTAATTTTTTCAACTTTTTTGCTGATGTACAGAATGCCAGCCTGTCTCTCTCTCACTCTCTCTCTCTCTCTCTCTCTCTCACACACAGGTTCTGTCCATATACTTTTTGTCACATATGATTTCTCCTCTCTAATCCCGTCTCTGTATCCATACACATTTTAATGCTCTGATTGATGCTGAAGGTGATGTTCTGTAACCGGATAATGCAGCACAGTCCAGATCCTCTCAGCCTCCAGCTCTCAGAACTGCGAGTAAGGAAAGTCATTAGCTTAGCTTGGCAGTCATGGGGAAACGAAGGCAATTATCATTTACATCGGGAAGAGGCATGGTAGCGGTAAACCAGAGCTGACACCCTGTAAATACGGCAATATAGAGTGCTGTTTTTAAAAGTCTTAAGGCCTCTTCATTTAGAATTACCATTATTTTATAAATGGTTGTATGACTACAAAACAACTTGAATGGTGAACATGAAAGTACTTTTGTTCTTAAATTCAAAACATGTAAGTTAAGGACTGCTGGCGTTTCCTTGCATTTCACTAGTAGGTTTTAAGAAACAATTACTCAGGAATTAAAGTCTGAAAAGATGTTTGAGTACCACGCCTTTGATTACTGTACTGTACTGTACTGAGCAGGGAGGCTCAAAACTTTGCAGTAAAAAAAAGCGAACACCATTAGTTTAGAAGGAAGCTCGGTAGAGATAGGATACACCAATGACATAGTGGGACATTAATAATGTAGGAAATACCTTATAATCTAGTATCGCTTGTAGAGTGTTTAAAACTCCCGGTTCTGAGGGTTTCCACGCACCGCTGGAGAAAGCGGGATTGGGCATGAGGTTTGGTCAGAGCATCGCCAGCACCTCCACTATACACCTCATCCCTAAGAGCATGAAAAATAGGCCCATTACAGCAATTACAGTTCAAAACACAGCGTACCAAGCAAATATTTCCATAAGGAATAAATATGTAAACTGAATTAATCGGTTCCAGACCCCCCAGAAAATCCACTCTGTTATAAGGCATGATATGCTATATATACTTAACTAAAGTTGGTTTCTTATTTGCCAGCTGTTTATTTATTTTCTGGTACACCATAAATGACTGCAGTTACATCATGGCGCCTGTAGATGGAGATTTAGGAATGCACATAAGCATGTACCCTTATTGACAAAAAAAAATTAAGAAGCCAGAGAGAAATGTGGGATTGCTGCTAAACTCGGAATGCAATTCTGTGTCAGGCAGATATGTAAATGTTACAGGTGTGGTCTGATTAAACACTAGGTTTTGCCACAAGAGGGCGTAAAAATGCTTCCCCTGCTGCCCTATAAAAATGCTCTCAGAAGCTACTTTTGGGTTGTGTACCTCTTGGAGAAAGATCATTGACTGATAGACATGCCTCGATATGGGGTGGCACAGTGGCTTGGTGGGTAGCACCGTCACCTCACAGTAAGAAGGTCCTGGGTCCTTTCTGTACGGGGTTTGCATGTCATCCCAGTGTCTGCGTGGGTTTACTCTGGGTGCACCGGAAACCACAACATGCAAACTCTAGGATCTCCATGGATCTCGGAAGCTGTGAGGTGACAGTGCTAGACGCTGCAGCAGCACAGTCTCGCTCAATAAACTGTGCCCCCTAAAATAAGAACCAAAATGACACCTGAAAGCACATAAGCCTGTATTTTGAAGCTGAGCTTCATAAAAGAATGGTTTGCCAAGTTTGGTCAGAAAGAGCTTGATCTCAAACCCATCCAAGATCACTGGGGTGATTAGAAAGCAGACCGCAAGCCAAACCTTGTTGCACAACATCAGCACCAATCTCTATTACTGCTGTGGGTGAGCAGAAACGTCTCCACGCAGTCCTGCTCCAGCATCTGGAGGAAAGCTTTGCTGTAGAAAAAGAGTAGCTCTTACAGCGGTGGAAGGTTTTGGAGTTTCAGGCTTTGACGATACAGGCAGCGTTTCTCATAAATAATAAGCCATGTGTTTTGTTTAAAGTATCATCTTTCATTGTGCTCTTGCCTGACAGAAGGACTCTGCTATATTTAGGCATGTGTTGGCTGCACCAGACGTTACCGTTTCTTACATTCACAGCCATAAAGGTCATTCTCTAGCGCAATCTCTCTAGCTGAGCCTTCCATTCCTTATCCATGATCTGGTTCCAAGACCTGCACAGCAGCCACGGGCCGGCTGAAAGGCGTCATCGAGTACCTGCAGAAAGTGGAGGCGTGTAATTCAGTTATAAAAACCAAAAGTGCACGGTAAATGGGTTCTCCATGCAGATGGACTAAAAGGGGCATGGAGAGACCCTTCAGTTTGTCTCTTTTATAATGTTTTATTGCTTTGCCAGAGGGAAATCTGATTTTTATATCTGGTTTATATTTTAAATATGTACGTACAGAGCTAAATAAGTTAAATTAGAGAAACAAAACGCGGAAGTGACTGCAACTCCAAAGAGCATTTAATTCAATCCGTCCTACGGTGTTGCTGGGGACGAGTTGCCGCCAGGATTTTCCCCTGAGGGACTTCAAGGTACTAAAGAGACTCTGTGTATCAGACTAAATTACTTGTACGTTATTTTATTATCTGTTATATTTTTTTTTTTATACTAAAGGACATTATTGAATGATCAATTACTTTTATTCGTACATTTACATATAAGCCACTCAAGCAGGATGGGTCCTTTGACGGTCTTGGTCCTTTCCAAGGTTTCTTCTTCACAAATTTTAAAGTATTTTTCTTTGACACGTCGCCCAAGGCTGCTCAATTTGGTTTGGCCCTAGATATTAGATATTAGAAGATAAATCTGAATGTAAAGTGCTTTCATACAGTGTTCTCTGTAAAAAAAGTGCTATAGAAATAAATTTGACTTGACTACGAGGACTAGAGAATGGTGGTTGAGTTCAAGTCCACACACAACACCCACGGCTGCTTGAGTTAAAAAAGTACTTGACTCTTGATTCCTTGGATTTCATCCTCTGGCTCTAGGCTACTATTTGGAAAGGCTCGGAAAGGTTCCCACTTATGGGCTCTTAGACAAGTCTCCACATTCAACTGCGCACCTCGATCATAAGTCACTCAGGTCCAAAGTGAAGTGCAATTCATTTATTCATCCACTCGAGGGTACGTAAATTTACCGTTGCCGTCAATTGAACGGAAACATACAGGAAACCCACATGAACCGAATCGTAATCAAATTGGTTCAGTAATAAATTATCAAACCATTAACTGCTTAAATGTGTATCAGATGAGTGAGTACCTCGTATCGTCTGAAGGGATTTACAATAGGTAAAACAAACATAAGCCCTGGACTATGTTGGAGAAGAGGGAAAACTGTATTGGAAATTATCCACAGTTAAAGCTAAACAATACCGTGTTTTAGGTAAGTGCTGTTTCATGACTCACCTTTAACAAAAACGAACGATGCGTAGGAAAATGCCTCGTCTATCTTTGTTGTATGCAAAACTTATCTCTTAATATTTGTTATGTGGCCTTGGTGTCAAAATTGGAAGGTTAGTAGGGGTGGGGGAGCTGTGCGATATGTATCATCTACGATATATCTTAAGTATGGTCTTTAATGATTTACTTTGCAAAAAAACAGTTATGAACACGCCTTTAAAGATCACATATTCAGGCGTCATGATTCCGGGTAGGACAGAATACCTGAGAATGAGCACAAACCAAGCTGGGGTTCTTCCTAAAAGCCGCAGGACTGAAAGTTAAAAATGAGAGAGAGAAACAACAAACTGCACAGGAGACAAAAAAAAACACCCCTCCAGCCTCAGTCTACGTCATCGGAGATGGTTTGGCTTTGAACAGATGGATGTTACTAAAAAAACCCTGAGCAATCGGCTGTTAAAGACAGCTCAACAAACTTATTTCACCATCTGTGAACTAAAAACAGTGCAGATTATGAAGATTAGGACAAACTTCGGGAAGCAGATCATGACAGGTTTAAACCGGCCAAGGTAGCAGCACAAAAACACACTCAGCAAACCTTAGAGGAATCATTTTGCAAAAAAGTGTCAAGAAAAGCAACAGATTTATATTTATAGCATTCAGCAGACGCCCTTATCCAGAGTGACTTACAACTGATACAGTCTTACAGTTATGAGTTAAGGCCTTACTCAGGGACCTTACCTTGGCAGCAGTGGGATTTGAACTCTGGACCATCTGGTCCATAGTCCAGCACCTTAACCGCTAGGCTACCACAGTCCAAATATATTGTCTAATTATCGTTATTGACAAAACCGAGATTTGTTTTCCAGTATTGCACACCCCTACTTGTTAGTCTCTGAGTTATAGATCATTGAGTTCCTGCATCATGGTAACGTCAACCAGAAATGGGCAATAACTAACTACATTTACTCACGTTACTGTAATGGAGTAGATTTTAGTGTACTTGTACTTAATTTTTTTTTTAATCTGTAATTTTCTTGTTTGAAGTATTGTACTTCACTACATTTTAAATCACAAATTTTACTACGTAAGAAAAGTAAATATGATATGAAAGTAAATGATGGGCAGGAGAACAAACTGGCACTAAAACCACAAGAAAGATGGAGACGGGCGAGTTTGATACCAGTCGTACCGAAGCAAATAAATGGACCACAAGTTTTATTTTGCTAATGCACTTTAATTTGTGAAGGTGTTTTAATTAAAAACAACTAGAAATCCTTGGTCCCTTGTTCTTTTTGCACTACACAGGACAGCCCAACCTCCCACTGATTAAAAAAAGTAACTTTTATTCAAAATAAATTTTCTATGGGCTACATTTTACTTTACTTGAGTGAGATTTTTAGACCAGTAATTTTAAGTAAAATTTCATCAGAGTAATAGTACTTTCATTAGAGTAGAATATTTTAGTAGCCCTACTCTCTCCACCTCTGCCTTCCACTGTTCGTAAGTCACTCCGGATAAGAACGTCTGCCAGATGACTAAATGTAAATGGTCTTTACAGGTGATCAGAGCTCTGCTTCACCCTCCGCACTCTTTTAATAACTCCAGAGATCTTGCAAGAGCGGCTGTCACTTTAGTCATGCCATGTTGTTGAGTCATATCCGCAGCGAATGTGTCAGCCCACACGGTTCATTATGAAGGGACACACAGAGCCAAGATCTGCAACTTGGTGTTACGAACAAAGTAGCACGTCAGAATAGTATCACAGTAACACTTTTATTGTTAAACATGACTAAATAATGAATCATTGTATTAACATTACTACATTACGATTAAAATAAACTTGGAAATGGCCAGTAATGACACTAATTCATTTGACTAATGATTCTGTTACCGAAGCATGATAGATTACGTAGCCAAACCCATCGTTACATCCACAAATGTTGGTATTAGTTGCGGTTTGTCCCCTTTGCTGCTACAACAGCATTAATACTGTGAGGTCAGGTGCTGATGTTGGGCAATAAGTGGCATTAACTGGCATTCCAATTCATCTCAAAAGATGTCTGAAAGAGTGAAGGTCAGGGCTTTGTGCAAGCCAGCCATGTTCTCCATCAGTGTTGGCAACCCATTTCTTTATGGATTTTGTTTTGAAGGCCAGAAGGCAGAAACCTAGGAAAGTGTCACACTGTACAATCCATTATACCGTATGCTTCACAGATCTTACAGACACAGAGAGATCCCCAGTTAGAAAGGCTGTCTATATACTTTTGCCATATACAGTACTGTGCTAAACTCTTAGGTCACCGATAGACTTGTTGTTTTTGGAATGCTATAATGACCACATACAAAAAACTGTCAACAATTGGACCCAAAACTTGGATTCATCTTTCCATCATACTATTCTCCGGTGATCTTCTTTCCGATCTTTGTGAGCTTTAGCATATCTTATCCTTTTCGCCCTGTTCCCCTTCTGAAAAAGTGGTTTCTTGGCTTCTACCCAAAAGTTTCTTTTGACTCTAGTAGAGTCAACTTGGCATCCCGATGAAGCTGACAGATGCTGCTATTGCTCGGGTATAAGTGGAAGGAAACATTAAATACTGTACTACAGAAGCTCTTTTTTTCATATTTTTTCAGTTTTTTACTGCTGCATACAAATTTCCAGGATTTTCTGGTTGCACTCTTGAAAAGAGACAAATAAATAATTATATGGCCATTATACCATTGCTAAAACAATGGTATATCTAATCGAATGGTGGCCTAAGACTTTTGCACAGTACTGTAAATAGGATGTCCATAAATATGGGAAGTGTGGCTTTCCCCACAATGTCATAAAAATGTTGTAATCAAATGTTTACCACAGAACCTGTATTATTCCTTAATCTTGGTGGAATATCTCATCTTAATTCAAACACTTTCTGATGAACAGCGCAGCCTGCGTGTAAAATCTCCTTTGAAGCCTTTGGCACAGAGTTAACAGACACTCACTGAAGTCTGTGTGCCTCTAGGTGTCTGTAATCGCTGTTCTCATAGGACAAAAGAGGTCATGGGTCACTCTGAGCCATGGCCAGACAAGCAGGCTTCAGTCACATTGAATGTGATGATTGGCCGACCTCTTAAAGGGGCGAAACTTCAAAAACAGCTGTCAATCAGTAAATGGGGAATCAGGAATTGTCATTGTCATTATTATTCAATACCCTCGATTTAAGTTCACACAGGCACATCAGTACGAGTTAAGGCCTTTTCACACCAAGTCTGAAACCAACTTAGAGCCTCTTCTAAATTCTGCATGGTTCTGATGTGTTAAAATCAGGCTGACCAATCAGAGCTCGGTTGTCGGGCAGAACAGCTCAACAAGAGCTTATAGGACGAGCAACACGCTGACTATAAAAACATCATATTAAAGTAACTATCGGGGAAAAGAAGATGACGGGTGGAGAATGATGGTGATAAAGCTCACCAGTGAATGGATGGGCATGCTAAATGTTAACCATAAAAAAACACAAACTACAGCGTCTGCCACTAATTCTTTACTCGTGTTTTTTTTAAGTTGCCGATGTGAAAAAGACACGGCGAAATCTCAGACACATAAGAGAAGGAAATTTAAAAGAAAGCAGAAGGCGGACAGGAAGTTTTCAAAGCATAGCGCTCTCGGTGTGAAGGTAAACATCTATATAAAAAATTGCATGCATTTTTTCGGTGTGAATAGACCTTACTTAATGTATAAAGTTGGATGGAACTGACCTTCACGTCCTCCTCATCCATGTGACCAGGAGACACGGGGGTGTTACGAGAAGAAAGATGCATGAGTCAAAGATGGTTTCATTAGTCAGGCTTCGTACTCTGAAACAAGACCCTTAATATCATTGATGAAAGAGAAATACTAAATGTGCTATCATATGAAGAACACTTGAAGAACCTTAAGGGCTGGGTTCTTGGAACAGGGGCTTTGGTGAGGTTTAACAAAGGAATGGTTTAGTCACAAAATACATTGCTACTGCAGTACTTTAATGAAGAAAAATAACTCTTTTCAGCATTGGATTGATTTTTTCTTTCACATTCTCTTTCAGATATATAGGTATGCGCCATATAACGTACATTTGATCAACATCGGTTTGCTTCAGCAGCCGAGGTCTTTAAAATTATTGTAAGAAATATAAGCTCACCGGACGAAGAATGAGTCCCCTGTGACTGAAACATCTAATAGCGTGTAATATTCTCCATGAGCACGGATAACATAATAAGCTGCGATTCGATCTGGCATGGACTGGACAAGTTTATGGATGAAGGCAACATCAATGTTCAGCCACTTTTCCACCAAAGAATTTTGCAGTTTGTCCAGATTTCTAGAATGCCTTTCTTGGCGTCTTCCTTATTGTTCCAGGTGGAAATGAGATTCATCTGACCAGATAATACGTTTCCAGTCATGAACAGTCCAATTTTTGTGGCTTTTCACCCACTTTATGAGCAATTTTGTGAGCAAATGAATCTTGCGTGCCACTCTGCTCTGCATGTTCATGGTATGCAGTTCTCTGTGGAATGCTCTTTCATATGTTGTTTGTGGAAGACCTGCATTGACTTCTAAAAGTAATTCTTGGAAACCAATTTTATTCAGAAGCCGTGAAACAGGTCGGCAGTCCCCGTCTGTCAGTTTTGTTGTTCGGCCACAATTCTGACAAGAATTTCCTGTAAACTGGGATTTTTGCCACTGCTGGTAGACCTATATGGCCATACGCTTCGATACACCTGCAAATTCAGCCACAAATTCCTTCACACTATGGTCTTTGTCACGTCCAAATTCAATCACTCCTTTTTGCCAATCATTAACATCTGCTTTACAACCAATTTTCCACACATCAAACAAAGCATTCACTGTACTGTACCACCTCTTCTCAATCTATGAATCCTGTCACACACCCTGCAGGTATTTATAGCCCGATCATCCTCGTGCAGCGCCATCTGCAGGATATACTATATATATATATATATATATAAATAAATATATACATTCACATCCGAATGACAGAAAACTAGTACGAGCGAACCCTTGTGACACCTGGTGTCAGAAAAGAGAATCACAGTCTTGAAAGGCAGGAAACAACATTAGTAGCGTTCCACTAGTTTTCGTTTTCATTTTCAGTAAGTGTTTCAAGTTTAATAAAATACACAAATATAAGAATTACTGTACTGAATGTTTTCATATGTTTTTATTACTATTATTGTTTAAAATAAAACACTACGTGCAAAGTATCTAAACTACTGTGTGACCATGGCAATGTCTGGTCATCGTCCATTTCAGTCCATGGACGTAATGCAGACGTTAAAGGGCACATACCTGTACATTATTTGGACCATCCCCATACCGACATACTAAAATCCACAACATGACTTTAATTAAATCTATTCAATCAGCACAAAATGTCATAGCTGTCATCGGGGGACACATCTGGTCTGCTCGCACTACCGCAGACCCAGCAAACCTAGACCTGATTGACTCTGAAAGACGGACATACATGAGTCAGCTTCTTTAACAATCATACTGTTTTTAAAACTATATTTGTGGATCCTTAAAAACCCAGACTCCTAGACTTGAGGAACTCCTGGGATGGTGGAACCCCCTGGCTAGGTGAGACACACCTAACCGACAAATCTGACCTTGCTAGAGGCGGGATACCAACCAGAGAGCCTTGAGAATCAGTGCTCTACCATTCTGAGTCACTCTGGGTCAAATCCCACCTAGACTATTGTGTGCCAGTTCCACAGGTTCAAAGCATTCCATATCTTAAAGGCAAGACCATCCTGTTCCACCAGGCAGGAGCTCTAGGTCTGACTCTACGCTATTACTACCCTGTCAATATCATCTAGATCTTAGATTGAGCTCTGGTTCCATCTGTATCTGGCTGTGCATTTCCAATAGCTATCTATTTCAGTACTGTCTGTCTTATTAATGCCTGTGTTCCACCTAGCCAGAGGGTTCCACCTTCCAAGTTTCAGAGATCCTTCAGTCTAGGGGGCTGGGTTTGTGATAATGCAAGCAGACTGAGGGGCCACATGAACTAATATATTAGCTCTACAAAATTACCGACAATAGGTTGTTAAAGAAGATGATTTCCTTCTGAAGTGTCAAAGTGTGGCTCGGAAAAATATATTTTTTTATTTCTTTATTTAACCTTTATTTTACCAGGAGGTTCCTTAAGATTAGAATCTTTTTTTGAGAGAGAGGCCAAGATTATTTAGCATAAAACAAACAAACATCTTTACACAGGTGAGAAACAACAGATACATAATACCAAAAACACAAAATCCAGCTTAGGAGTAACAATTGTACTATTCAATTATACGTTTTTTTTTGTTTTTTTAAATTAATTCAGTGACAAAATCAGTAAAGTGTAATATTTTTTGAAGGTTATTCAAGCTGCAAAATAGGAGAAAGCAGTTCTACCCAGTTCTGAATTAATCTAAGGTACTTTAAAGCAACCTCTTTATATTGATGTTGATATGACTCAGATTTTAGTTCCTGTCATAAGTCAGTAACCTTACATTCCGTTATTTTCATGGCATGGTTGCTTTATAGACTGGTAAACACCGTAATTATAGAACTGCCCAAAGCGTCCCCGATCTAAAATACATTATAGCTATTCCATAACCAATACCTCCAAAAATCAGAACAGTTACATATACGGGGTGATTATAGTTGAACTAATCCACTAGATGTTTGTGGTCAACCAGAATATGCACAAATATAACAAGCTGTATATCTGAATTATTTCAGAACAATGAAACTTGCATTGCGCAAAAAGCGCACGTTACGCCAGAACGTTACGCGCTACACTGCGCTGTCCTTGAGGCTGACTTAAACCCATCACCTCTCTTTAATGTAACGGTATCCCTCTGTTCTACACACAGTAACTGGACCATGACGTTAGATGGTTCGGCTCTGACTCACCACACTGGATGAGAATGAGGAGCAGCGCGCACAGGGTCGCTCTCATGGCTGAGCTGGTGGATGAAGATCCGCTTCACAAACCTCCGAAGCTCCGGAGCAGAGGGAGGAACCGAGCAGCTGTGTCTCTCTTCACCCAGAGGATGAGTCAGCAGCGAGCAGAGAATCAGGGCTGCATCCTGGAACAGCAGCTTCAAAGCCCCGCTTATCACCGATCTGATCAGTCCGTCCCGCAGACCAGCGCTCCTGCACCGAGCATCACGCGCTGCAGCGCCTTTATAGCGACCACGGACAAGATATGACGTCACTGCCAAAGAGGTGTACCACCTTTAGCTTAGCTTACTATACTGTGTGTGTGTGTATGTGTATATATAATATATATATATAGATATATATATATATATATAGATATATATACAACCAATTGGTATATATATATAGATATATAGATATATA
Organism: Ancistrus triradiatus; assembly: GCA_025084515.1. Lineage (NCBI taxonomy): Eukaryota > Metazoa > Chordata > Actinopteri > Siluriformes > Loricariidae > Ancistrus > Ancistrus triradiatus. The sequence continues at coordinate 138,314 of JAJAGP010000799.1, read as the reverse complement.
TATATATATGATATTATATAGATATATATATATATATATATATACACACACACATACATAACATACATACATACACACACAATATATATATATATATATATATATATATATTATATATATAATATATATATATATATATATACCACACACACACACACACACACATAGGTATACACACACACACCACACACACATATATACACACATACACACACACACACACACGAATTAGACTATATATCAAAACAGTTAATTAAAAAATATTACTAATAGTAATATTAAAAAATTGTAATAATAATAATAATAAAAATAATAATAATAATAAATGTTATACAATACAATGATTATTATATTTATTATTACTCTTACTATTATTGTTATTACTATAATTGTTACAACATTACATCCCTTAGTAATAAGTCATAATACTACTACTAACAACAACAACAACACTATCAACAAAAACAATAATAATAATAATAATAATTATTATTATTATTATTATTATTATTACGTTACTGCTCCTAGTATTAAGTCATAATAATAATGATTATAATAGTAATAATAATAATACAACAAAATAGTAATAATCATAATCATAACAGTAAACATAAAATATCAAGTATTATTGTTATTACTCTTGGTAATAATAATAACAACAACAACAACAACAACAACAACAACAACATCATAACAATAATACATTATTGTTATTGTTATTATTATTATTATTATTATTATTGTTACTGCTCCTAATATTAAGTCATATTAATAATAATAATAATAATAATAAAAACAATGACAAAATATTATCATTATTAATAATAACAACAACAAATAAAACAAATGAGAATAATAATAATAATAATAATAATAATAATAATAAACAGCAAAAATAATAATTATAAATAACAATAAACATAAAATAGCAATTATTACTGTTATTCCTCTTAACAATAATAATAATAATAACAACAATGATAATAATAACAACAACAACAACAACATGTATTATTTATTTATTTTTTATTGTTACAGCTCCTAATATTAAGTCATTATTATCATTATTAATAATAATAATAGTAATAATAAAATAATAACAAACTATGACAAAGTATTATTATTATTTAAAAAATATATATAAAATAATAATAATAATAATAATAATAATAAAAATAATAATAATCATAATAATAACAACAACAATAAAAACAACAATGAGAACAATAACAATAATAATAATAATAATGGGTGGAAACAGAAATACTGTCCATTGTTTCTTGTTTGCCACATCACATAATGTTCAGCACCATCCACACAAACACATTAAAGCACACAGTACTCTGGTCTGACGGTATTGTTTTTCTGCCAACAGACACAACATTGCGCTATTTCATTTATTTAAAAAAAAACTTTTTTGCACACTTTAAACATTTTTTGTGGGTTATTCCTCTTTCTGGATGATGGAAGCTCTTTGTCACTCAGCATTTTAATCAGTAATAGCACTGCAGCAAATATAAGATGATTAATAAAATCTGTCCAAACTCATCATTAAATAAAAGAGTGATGATACAGCTTTTACTGTTGTCATGGCGATTGTTCAATCGTCTCTTAAGTTTGGGGAAAATAAGCTCGCACTGGAACCCAGGGCTGTGCTGGATGCAGTTCATGTTTTGAACATCCAATTGAAAAAATATCCAGAGGTTTATTGCCTTAAAGCGAATTCACAATTTAATTCTGAAAGCACTGAATGGACTGAGAGAAGCAGCTTCATTCAGTGGAATAAAACTGAAGCCAATTCACATTCAAGTCAAATCAATAAAAAGACCACTCCATTAAATCTTGGCACAGGCAATGATTGATTAGGCTCCAGAGGGCTGTACGTGGCAATCCACATCACGGCTAATTGAGTAGGACAGTAAAGATGCTTTTGATGAAAAGCAGTTGCAGTGGTTTCACAAAGAGCACAAAGGAGGAGGACGAGGAGGAGACTGTACATAACACAGATAACTAGGGTGAATGGATTAGAGTTTATTGGACATGCATCAATTTTATTACACACGGAACATAACCTTTTTGGATAAACATCAGATGTTTATCATATATCATACACTCATTGGCAAAAAAAAAAAAAAATACACCCAGATAGAAATGTGGGACGGCTGCATGCAGTTCTGTCTCAGACAGATATGTAAATTATTACAGGTGTGGTATGATTAGACACTGGGTCTTACCACAAGAGGGCTTCCCCTATAGTGCTGCCCTATAAAAAGGCTCTCAGAGGCTACTTTTGGGTAAAGTACCTCTGGGTGAGAGATCGTACTCTGCTAGACATTTTGTCCAGCTGACAGACTTTGAGATTGGGCGCATCAATGGCCTGAGAGAAGCAGGATGGACCTTCTGCCATATTGCCCTGGTAGTGATACGAGGGACACTAACAACTCAGCCATATGTGGCAGGACATCCTGCGGCCATGTGTTGCCTCTTATAACAGGGCTTCTAACTGGCATTTCTCAGCAGGATAATGCTCGCCCACACAGCAACATTTTAACAGGAGTGTCTCCACCAGATTGTAACACTTCCTTGGCCTGCACAGTTGCCAGATTTATCACCAATTGAGCATTTATGAGACCAGCTTTGGCATCTGTGGGCAAATGTGCCACAGGATACCATAGAGACCCTGTATACTTTTTTTTTGTCAAAAGTATATAAACAGTATATTCATGTTTTCATGTCTTAATTTGTTTAATATGTCCTTATTTCTCAGAGTAAAGCCCACTTTAGTGTTAAATCACTTATGTTTAGTGTTTAACAAACTTATTGTTTAGACACTCTTGTGCCCATACGACTGATTGGCAATCAGAGGGGTACAGCTGTGCCCCTATAAATTCTTTGCACGCTAGTAGGATTTGCACTCTAGAAATGCCCCCTTAATGTGGCCGCCTGTCACGTGATGGAAAGCTCTTGCACAACCTATTCTCTTTTCACTGCCCCCTAGAGTTTACTCCACCTACACCATGATTTCCCATGAGGGCTCGTTAGGCCGTAACGTGCGCTGCAGTAGTTCTCGCTCTTGAGAGTTAGAACCAGCAAACGTCTTTTAGAATAACCAAGTAAATGATGATGTAATGACACTGATGCACGTTGAGATATAACTTGAACAGAAAGGTAATTTAAAAAAGTAATAATCATTTAAAAATGAAACAAATATGACTTAAACAGTAGAATAAATATATATAAGATTGTGGTGTAAGATAGCCCTGATTATACAATTTTATTTATTGAGTAAATATTTAGGGATTGGTCAATCAAGGACGCTTTCACTAATGCTTGACTAAAGCAGAGACGCCCCCATTCTCTTGGTTCAAATGCACAGGAACGTTCCGCAGAGCCAGTTTTTTTTGTAAGGGGACCAGTGCCCTGTGACAGCAAGCTTGGTCTCCCTAAATGAGGAGTGAGTTACCCGACTCTTATAATTTCTTAAGAGAAAAAACATGTTTTAAATGGGGTGTAAACTACAATCTCCGCTCCAAAAGATGTACAGTTTTATTTTTTAATTATTTACTATTTTTTAAATCTATTGCTTTCGTTCCTGTATTCTGATTCTTTTTTAATCTTAAATACATCTTTATATTTTCTGTTAATTATTATTTTTAAGCCCGTTTGATTTCTCAAATGTCTAAACTCCTATTTTTAATCTCTTCTTTTGGACCTATATTCTGATTAATTTCTTATCTTTTAATTCTATCATTTTCTGTATTTTTTTTATTTAAAAAGCTCTTTGAATGGCTATGGTGTATGAAAGGTGCTACATAAATAAAGTCGAATTAAATTGTCTTGCCTTTCCCGGACAACACAGGGGTCACTGCTTCATTGCCAGGGGATGATCCCCTGGCCAGCCTCCTCTCCCTCAGACAGCCAACATCTTAGCAGGTGACACCTGTCCTGGCTGATCTTAGTAGCTTTCAAAATGAAGTTGATAGTCTCAAGATCTGACCTAATAGAGTCCTAAATCAATTGAAAGTGATCAACAGCTCAGGATGGAGTCCACATACGTTTGGTCACGTAGCATAAGCCAAAACCTTTTTAAATAAGATAACAGACACACAGCTGCTTGTTTTTCCAGTCTCATATATCCTAATTCCCACCTGATAAGATCCTAATCAAGGACTCAATAGAGCAGGCAAGCGTCAGCAGAGGCTCCGTGTTTACCCAGTACCAATCCTAAATGCTGATTATTAGAAAAATCCTCAAGACAATCATCTCATCATGAAGCATCAACCGGAGCAGCTGTGCAGTTACCCTGAGATGTCAAACCAAGCGTTTTGTTTCATGTTGTCTGAACAAAAACAATTTATAAATGATTTGCTTTACTGTAACTCAACTGGATTATGATATTCGGTTATCAACTGCTTTCTCTAAAGTGTTCCAGTTTGAGTGAGTTTGTGTGCGCACACGTGCCCTGCAATGGATTGGCACCCTTTCTAGGGTTGGTTGTTGCCTTGTGCCCTGTGCTGGCGGTGGCGCCTTGGCTCCCCATGTCCCTGAACTGGATTGAGTGAGTATGAAAGCTAATGAATGATGGTTTTAAAGATTAAATATCATGTCAGTTACAAAACCCCTGCTGGGAAGAACCGAAATAAAACATTTCTCTACTATTTTATTTATTAAATCAATTTAGTCCTAAGTTCTTACACCAATTTGTGTTAGGTTTCATTCAGAAAATCTAGAAAACATTTACCAGGAGTGTCCAAACTGTTGCTTAAGACTGTCTATCACAATAAAATTTGCCTTGCATCCTGTTTTATCCCTATTTCTAATGGTCATAGTTGTAGGGGAGGGTCTGGACCCCAAACCATCCTGTTTTGTCCCTGTTTATACTGGTCATAGTTGTAGGGGAGGGTCTGGACCCTAACCCAGAACTTCCTGGGTTCATTAAGACTCATCTCGGATTATTACATTTATTATCTCGTAACAACTGCACACATCATGATCTTGGAGATTTTAGACAGGAATAAAACAGCTATAGTTTGCATGTTGGAAGCTGGAGAAATGGGCAGACGTGAAGACGGGGGTCAAACCACAACTGGCGACAGGATAACCCCAGGGTAACTTCTAAGCAACTGAAGGCCTCTCTCACATTGGCTAATGTTAGAGTCCACCATCAGAAGAACACTGATGGTGTACATGGCAGGGTTGCAAGGAGAAAGCCACTGCTCTCCAAAAAGAACATAGCTGCTCGTCTGCAGTTTGCTAAAGATCACGTGGACGAGCCAGAAGGCTATTGGAAGAATGTTTCGTGGACAGATGAGACCAAAATAAAACATTTTGGTTTAAAAGGAAAGCGTCATGTTTGGAGAAAGGAAAACACTGGGTAAGATTCCAGCATAAGAACCTTATCCCATCTGTGAAACATGGTGGTGGAAGTATCATGGTTTGGGCCTGTCTTGCTGTATCTGGGTCAGGACGGCTTGCCATCATTGATGGAACAATGAATTCTGAATTATATCACAAGCAGTTCTACCAAAGAATTATTAAAGAAAAATAAAAGTTCATGTTTTGGAATGGCCAAGTTAAAGTCCTGACCTTAATCCAATGGAAATGTTGTGGAAGGACCTGAAGCGAGCAGCTAATGTGAGGAAACCCACCAACAACCCAGAGCTGAAGCTGTTCTGTACGGAGGAATGGGCTAAAATTCCTCCAAGCCTTTGTGCAGGACTGATCAACAGCTACAGGAAACGTTTAGCTGCAGTTATTGCTATTGGGTCACACCAGATACTGAAAGCAAAGGGTCACATACTTTTGCCACTCACTGATATGAAATATTGGATCATTTTCTTGAATACCTAAATGACCAAGTATAATATGTGTGTCTCATTTGTTTAACTGGGTTCTCTTTATCTACTTTTAGGACTTGTATGAAAATCTGATGATGTTTAAGGTCATATTTTTGCAGAAATATAGACAATTCTAAAGGGTTCACAAACTTTTAAGCATGTCTGTATACCTGATTACACAGATAAGTGAATGAATTAATAAATGAAACGGTGAGAGGTTTTAAAGTCAAGTCAGATTTATTTCTATAGCACTTCTTCCGATGGAGCATTGTCTCCAAGCAGCTTTACAATTTTAGATTATCTTCTAATATCTAGGGTGACAGTGGCAAGGAAAAACTCCCTAAACATTATAAGAAACCTATGGAAAACCAAGACTCAAAAAGAGACCCGCCCTGCTTGGATGGCCTAGATGACAAATGTAAGAATGAAACTAATTTATCTACAAATAAGTCTTGTAGCAATAGTTAAAACAAAAGAACGTAAAAATATGAACATCTGCATTATTTATCTGCAGCTGGACCTTGGGGCAACGGAAGAAGATTGCGTGGTCTGATTATTCCTGTTTTATGAGCCTAGTTTAATAATGCAGTAATGACATTACAGCTTCATAATGATAATACATTTCCACAGCTGCATGTAATAGTCTGACCTATAAATAAATGAAATATCTGGTGTATAATCTAGAAACCCATCTTAATCCTCTTTCTAAACATTTAGCTCTCCACAAACACGCTCAGCCATCAGGTTTAAACATGACTCCCGGCTGTTTTAGTTCCCTCACACAATTACCAGTCCTATCTAAATCACATTACAGCTGCATTAGACAGAGCTAAATGTCACCTGCACCTGCTGCTCTGCTCTCAGTGGGTCCTGTCTGTTATCCTTGCTTATACTGGCTATCGTCAGAGGGCAGGGTTAGTAGATGCAGTGTTTCACTGTGTGAGATGCTGTGGTGTCATTGTAATAGTTTAAATGTTGGGAAAATGACATAAAACTAATCCAATTTATATTTAAGTACTGTGGTACCTCGGTTCTCGGCGTTAATTAGTTTCAGAAGGCTCGTTGAGAACCTAAAACGCAAATATTTCCCATAAGGAATCATGTAAATTGAATGAATAGGTCCAAGACCCCAAAAAAATCCACCCCTCACAAGGCATTATATGCATTAATGGAGCTGTATTGTACAGGTGCTCAACAAATCCTCAACCAATGTTCAACTAATCCATCCTAAGTTAAATGGATCATGAACTGAGGAGTTTAACAAGAGTTAGTAGGGTTGTACAGTTAACCAAAATCATTAACACAAAGCTTATTGTATGATAAAGTCTTGAAAAATCTCGTCATTTAGTGAGTCATGGATTGAAAGTGAAAAGTAAAAGCAAAACACTTACTGTACTGGTGAACTCAGGGTGCTTTCCTCTCGGTTGGCTCTTATAAACTAAACTTTTTAGGACTCACTGAGACGTAGTTGCACGACGAGTACAGTACCGAGCAAAGGATGAGTACCGAGACAAACTTTTCTAGACCAAAATGCGAAGAGAGCCGAATTCCGGAGTTCCGAGCTACTATTGTGTGTATTTGAATATTCTACCAATTATACCAATATTAAAGAATAAAATTCAGTAGTATATGAAGCATGACACAGACACATAAGACACACTAAAGCTCTATTGCTGTATTGTAAAAAGTGTTATGTACAGTACTGTGCAAAAGTCTTAGGCCACCATGGGATCTGTTGTTTTATTAATGGTATAACAACCATATATAACTGTGTTGACGATTGGAACTTGGATTCGCCACTCCTTAATCCTCCTTTCCACTGGTCTTCATTCCAAACTTTGTGAGCTTTAGCATATCTTTTTTAGCACATGTTTTCACCCTGTCCCCCTTCTGAAAAAGTGGTTTCACGGCTGCTACCCTTCCAAAAAGAGCAAGATCAAGCTTCTTCGGACTATAGAAGAGTCAACTTGGGCTGCTGATGAGGCTCCCAGATCCCTGTAGCCTGAAGAAGCTGTTTTTTAACACTGCATACAAATTCCCTGTATTTTCTGGTTGTATTTTAATAAAGAGACTGAGAAATAATTATATATGATCATTTTGCCATTGCTAAAACAACGATATGTCTAATCTAATGGGGCCTAAGACTTTTGCACAGTCCTGTAAATAAATCTGACTGACTTGGATTGCTGAGAGCAGCTTTATGTACAGGTTTTGCTGTTCCCTTAATCATGTCTACATAGCATATGTGAAGAAGTGTCATGGTTTAGTGATGATGTAAAGGAAGAGCCCTGACTAATCACACCTACACCTCCCAAATAACCAACAGGATAGAACAGATATAACAGTGTTCTATAACTTTGAGAGTTTTCACTGTATAGGCAGATGATTCCAGCTCACTCATGGACACATCCCCAGTTAACAGTCAGTCTTCACAGTCAGATAACAGCTGAGCTCTGATAATGAGCCGATTGTGAATGTAAACGCACTCATTAAAGATCCATGGAGCCTCCTCTTTGATTTTTTAGATGAAAACCATGCTGGTGATCCACCCGAGGAGGAGAAAAGCCTCAGAGGAAAACTGCACAGCCAAACGAGATCCAGCAGATAGGGTCGTGTCGTGTTTCACAGCATTAGGTTTGGTGTAGATGTAGGGATGATCCTAGAAAACCAGAAGAGGATAAACATTAGTCAAGTCAGGTTTATTTCTATAGGGCTTTTTACAAATAGAGCATCGTCTCAAAGCAGATTTAAAATTATAGATTATCTTCTAATATCTAAGGCAAATCACAAACTGAGCAAGCCTAGGGCGACAGTGGCAAGGAAAAACTCCCTGAACATTATTAGGAAGAAACCTTGGGAGGACCAAGACTTAAAAAGGGACCCGACCTGCTTGGGTGGTTTAGATGATAAATGTAAGAATGAAACGAATTGACTAGATATTTAATCAAGTAAATTAAGTCTGTAGTAAAAGTTAAAAAAACAGAAACTAAGTAAATATTAACAGATGGAAAAGTACTTGTACAACAGTGAACTTACGAAGCTGATGGCCAGATATGTTTTAGCCTTGTGCAATTAACGAATTTAACACAACATCTGCATGGAATTTTCAATTTGCAAGTTTTACCGAACCGCTAGTGGATCACTTTGGCCTCCGTTGGTTAGTATGTATGCACTGAGTTGGCAAAGATACTACTAACGAGTAAATAATAGTAAACTTTGCTTATTAAACACATTGTCTACAAGACTCATGAGATTGTAGAAATTGAAACTCAACTGTGTGTGTATTAAAGACAATGTTCATGCTGATAATACGACTTGAATAGGATTTGTCATCATCCTTAACCAGTAGAGATGGAAAATTCGATACAATAATGACATGAACACAATTGAACACAGATTTGAAATAGATTTCCTCATGTCCATCTCATCCTAACACATTTCATACAGTTATATGATGTATATGAAATGGCCATATACCAAAATAAGTGAAATTTAGGGGAAAATGGCAAAACTACTACTAGGTTAGGTTTAAAAAGGAAGTGTGCCCCTATAAGACCACATAAGTCTTACCTCAGGAGGACACAGGAGCTGAATGGGGTTTGAAAAGCTCTCGACCATTAACTTCTGTCCTTCAGGTTGGAACTGACGTGTGATAAAGAGAACAGATCGTAATATAGCTACAGAAAGACAATTGATAATCAGCTGCTAAAAGTTTGTGAAACTATTTGGAATGACCTGGATTCCTGCATTAACTACTACAGTGTATGGGGTGTTTAAGGTCCCTCCCCACTATTAGAATCACTAACCCGAAACAACCAAAAACGACCTTGTCTCGGTCTCGACCTGGACTCAGCTCTAGTGGTCTTCACTACAACACTATTTCTAAGGGTTCACAAGTATTTTGCCTGCAGATGTACCAACAACCAACAAAATCCCACTTCTGCAGCACTGCACCTTAGATAATGACAGACTCTCCCGCTACAAATGTCCAGTAGATGAACTGGGGCATCTTACCATGTTGTTCCATAGGCCCTTGGCCAGCTCCTCGTGTCCTTTTATAGTGAAGTGGAAACAGTCCGGTGTGAAGAAGCTCATGTCAATTTTCCCGTTCTAACAAGGAAGAAATTCATCTAAGCCAAAAACATATTTAAACAACACGCTTGCCAGTAGAAATACTACTGTTCTGAACAGAGAGGTATCAGATAAGAAAAGAGCCATTTTCTTATGCTCAGAAAACTTGTTTTAGTCCAGAGACCTTAAATAAATGTATAATTAAAATGTAAATAGTGACCGGTTGCCTCTGTAATTCCATCATTAATGAGTTTTCTTTATTATTTCCTCTGTACAGAGAAACCATTAACTATTAATAGTCTGAATGTTACAGATGTGGCAGATGGAGCCTAGGTTAAACAATAAGAGTATTGCTTTCATTTCCTGTGAAACCTGCAGGGCAGAGCTTAACTAAGCATCCAGGAGAAGTGTGTCTTACTGGGAGGCGTGGAGGATCTGCATTTTTAAGGAACGGCTGCAGAACTACAGCAAAGTCATTTTTAAAGAAGCGGCCAGTGTAGAGCAGCTGCTCCAGCGCCCTCTGAGACATCAGACAGAACAGAACTTAGTACACATCTGTTCACATAGCTATGAGTGTTCAGGTTACATAACTCAGCTATACTGTATAAGGAAAGCAATCAGGTTATCTCATCGTCAGATACAGGACCTTCATACCTGGTACTGCAGGTTGACTTCAATCAGCTCTTTCAGTTCAGGAGAATCAGAGGCCGGCCTCACCAGACATGAGCAGAAAGACCTGGAATGATTAGACCATAAGAGATTATAAGACAGAACAGCTGGAGTAGCATAAAACAAGAGAGACAAAGTAAGCGAACACTAGAAAATCCCATCTGATAATGTTGGTGGATTTAATTACAAAATCTAGTTTTGAAATCTTACACAAAAAAAAAAAAAAACAGAAATCAGGAAAGATGTCAGAAATTTAGGTAGAAGGCTCAGGGAGTCGCAGAGCACCTCTGGAGCAGACAGCCTGGTGTTGGCTGGTACACCTCTCGCAGGGTCCCCATTGGTAAAATCTGGACCACATTCACTATCATTCGGGGAACCTGCAGAAAAAACTAAATGCTGTAAGGCATCAGTACAGATAACAGTTTGGAAAAACAAAGCATTTACATTTACAGCAGACGCCCTTATCCAGAGCGACTTACAATTGGTACAGTCTTATAATCCAAGCAATTGTGGGATAAGGGTCTTGCTCAAGAACCCAACAGTGGGAGCTGGGCAGAGGTGGGATTTGAAGCACCTTAACCGCTAGGCTATCACAGTCCACAAAGCACATGAGAAGCAAAAGTATAAAAGGGAAATCCAGCCAAAAAGAAAAAGCAAACTCTGTTGGCCATTTCTTTTTTCATACATCTGCGCAAATATCCGGCCAAAATTGAAAATAGAAGAGGATTAAATTTTTCAGATTCATTTGGGACAAAAATAAAAATACATTTAAAACAGCTATTTGTCATCCATCCTGGGTATTCCATGGCCATATCTAAAATGAAATAGCCATTAGGGGAAAAGTTTCACTTTGGTTTTGTATTTTCTTCATGAAACACACAATACGTGCCAAATCAAAATGTTTAAAATTATGCAAAACGGATAAATGTTTAAATGCGAAAATCAACAGCAAAGTGACAGTTTGGGATTCTGGTTCAAAAAGGCAAAAGGAAACAAAAGATATGCGCTATATGATGATGATTTCCTTTTCGTTCAACACTGTCTTTTTATTTTAAAGTTCACCAACATTTAAATTTATCTAGATTAACAGTAGGTGGGGCTAAAACCACAAACATGACCACGAAATCACAAATGACGATCATATGTTTTTTGCACGTTTAGGCAACGAAGTCCGTTTCGGAGCTACTACAGGAGGTCTGAAAGGTCTTGCCATGGAGTGGCTCGGGATTCCTGGAGATATGAGGGTCCCGGACATGGCCAAGGCTGCGATTCACTAGCAGTGACTCTCGGTTCACTGGGTGAGACTCCTGTCCTCTGTAATCCAGTGCCCTTCCCAGCTCCAGCTTCTCCCATAGTACCTCCCACAGCAAAGCAACTTATATAAAGTACATATACAGGTGGGTCAAACAAAAAATGTCAAAATATTACGTTTTTAATGGTCCTAACATATGCCCTCCTGAGTTCTGTACCACCATCTGCTGGTCACGGTTGGTATTGAAAAGCTGGAAACGGGAATTCAGTTACTGTCTGTCTAAATATGGCGGCATGATGAACTTTTACATACCTCATTCATCAGCATCTCCAAGGACACGGTCATGTAGTGTATGAAATTCTCCACTGAGAACAGCGACTGTGAAAATGATTACTGAAAATGAATAATGTGAGAACTATTACATACTGTATATCATTTAAGTATCATTTTAGTGCAAGCCGGCCAAGTTCTCCATCAAAGTTGGCAAGTCAATCCTAAAGGTCTTTGTTTTAGGAGGGCAAAGGACAGAACACTGACAGACATTGACTTGTTGGAGGTCTGTACCTGTAAGTGTGTCACTGAGGTGTTCAGTACAACCCTACCATCACTGTTTGTCTACGGAGAGCCCACAATATTAGAAGTGGTGTCCACACACTTTTGACCTTATATAGTTAAAAATCCACAAATCAGTGGTAGTTTGGCAGTGCTTCGGAGCTGAACCCTCAACATTTTGGTCCGTAGTCCAGTACCTTAATCATGGAGCAAAAGCCCAGCATATGGGTCATTGTCTCAACAAAGCACTTGCGCATTAATGGTGGTTTGTTGACCTTTTTAATCCATTGGGTCCAATCACAATCAATATATGTCATATATGGTTCTTATAGCATTGCTGAAACAAAATCTAATGGTGGTCTAAGACTTATTTGACAATAGCAAATGTATTTTAGCAGCAGGAACACATTACCTTGTCCTTGCAGTAATCACAGATGTCGTTCATGCCGATCAGAATGGTCAGCAGCTTCCAGTCCTCATCAAAATTAACACCCTGCCATTACAATAAGTGAGTTTATTATCTCCTTTATTGTAGCCCAAACCATCAAGAGCCTCATCTGCACTGGGGTGTTTACAAACTGGAACAGCAGACAGAGAGGATTATTAATAAGTAAAGCTGGAGTCTTACTTCGTACGTTTTCAGGGTGTCGATCAGGCGTCTGCTCTGTCCCGGCAGATTGCTTAGAGATAAAAGTTACACAGTTTACATAGAAATACAACATCGATCTGAATCCATGCTCCAGAACTCCATGTAGCAAACTGAGCACGTTTACAAACTCCACAGTGCTACGTACAAAGTGTTGTGCCCCGTCACGGCCAGGTTAAAGCCAGTCTCGCTAAGCAGAGCCGGGATTCCGTGGACAGTCTTGGTCTGAGCTGGACCCACCAGTGTGGGACTGAAGAGTTTCAGGATGTCTGCAACACAGAGCATGACTACTTTCACCTTATCAGTACACACTACTGTACATGGCCAGAAGTTTGTAGACACCAAATATAATTAGTAGGATTGGCTATTTCAGACACACCCATTCATAAAATCAGGGCGACGATGGCGTATGTATGAACAGAAGACCACCAGATTAGACATGGCAGCAATCATACCTGAAAAGGAACCTGGAGCACCTCATTACGTAATCGGTTTTCTCTCCAAGCTGTTCTTCAGGAACTAGTTTCAGCCAGTTCCTCATACCTCTCTTCAGACCCCATCAGAGGACTCCCCCTAATCTTCAACTTGCTTATATTTTTATTTACTAGTTTATTACATTCTCCATTTTCTTGATTGTATTCATTATTTTATTATATTCTCCATTTTATTTTATTCCCAATTTTAGGTATTCTGGTTTGCTTCTGAGACATGGTGCTCCCAAGGTTTCATTACAACATTTAGGGAGTTTTCCCTACACCTTGCTCCATTTTGGACTTTGGACTTAGATAATGGAACATAATAGAAAAATGTAAAGCTGCTTTGAAACAATGCTCCATTGTAAAAGTGCTATAGATATAAATCTGACTTTGACTTGTGTATTTAATTCGTATAAATTTAATATTTACGTACAGGAGTTTAATTTAATTCTTACAAATAACATCTAGGCCACCCAATGTTTCTGCCTCATCACATTTAGGGAGCTTTTCCTTCCACTGTCATTCCATTCTCGGGTGCTTTGGGTCAATGTTCTATTTTAAAAAGCGCTATATACATAAATATGACTTTAGAGTCATATAGAGCAGCTCTATCCAGGGAGCACCTTCGCCTTCACCCAATAAATTCGGGAATAGGCTTCAGTTAAACCACCACCTTACCAAACCACTCCCATGCACACCCAATAACCCTGACCAGGATAAGTGGAGACAAAATGGGAAATTTCTTTCACCACTGGTTTCTGACACAATGTTTGGGTGTCCACATACTTTAGTCCTATTTATCTTGTAATTGCTTTATAAGGTTAGGTGGTACTTACTGGCAAGAGTTATAACGTCTTGGAACGTTCCATAGCCACCAATGCTAGAAAAATTCCCAAAATCACATTAGTTTTGTAATGAGTCAAGATCATTGTTTGATATAGATCTTTTTAAAAAAATAATATTCTATACAGTATATTCCCTATACATATTTCATGTGAATAGAAATCCCTCATTACCTCCATGACACATGACGAAATTCTATAGGTATGCCCAGGACGGTGGTTGCATTCGCCCCAATGGCAGTCTGTAAGGACAAAAGTAACATTGAAATGACCATTTACTGTAGTGTTTGAAATAACCTACAGAACACACTCAAATCTCACTCCTGTAGTCTTTATCCAGACTCCACATACATTTGGATAATTGATATATACTCTATTACATTCAAAACGTAAGAGAAGTCTAAGAAGACAAAATGAACCGAGTTAGTAATTATCTACATAAAAAAGTGATGCCTTTCACCGTCAGTGAATCCCCAAGAGCAGCAATGACTTTAATATCGGCAGCCTTCACCAGTTCAACTACAACAAAGAGTAAGAAAAAGGTATTTGTTAGGAGTGTTCACTATTGTAGTCAAGACCACTCAAGACCAAGACTGGGAGTGGCCGAGACAGAGTCAGAACCAAGCCAGTGGCTGAGACCGAGACCAGATCAAGATTTTTTAAAAATCATACAAGAATAAAAAGGTAAAAAAAAAAAAATTCGTTTGTAATTCCCTTTACATTCATTATACATGACATATATCATATATTTAGTAAAATATAACATTAAATAATAAAATTATCTGATTGGCTGAGAGACATTTGGAAGATGAAGCTATTAACGACCAACCTGAGCCAAAAGTTTATCACCTTTAGGATTTGGAAGCTCTAGAAAAGCAAAACAAAGTCAGTCCTTTAAATCAAATGTCCGGCTCTTAATGGATTCACCGGTCGACTGAAGATCAGTTTTAGTCCCATCAACAAAAATGCTGAATCAGCTCCATCCCTCACGAAGACGTTGTTTGCTGGAGTTAAACTCGGCTCTTCCATTAAACTCCATCCGCGGCTGATCGGAGCTTCGTTCCTTTGACAGGTTTGTTATCTGTAAGTCCAGCTCTAACCCAGAGAAGCTGCTGATGCTTGTAACTCTGCCCTTACATTTCTGACTGACTAAGAGCTTCATCATACAGATTTATATTCGCTAATCAAACCGGATTCTAGATTTTGGTTCTAACACTGGGATCTCTCTCTGATTTGCTTCAGTCGGTAGAATAGTGGATCTTGGTAACAGCCTGCCTTATAAACCCCACCCACTTTATTTGCTGAATGTAAATAAACGTTCCTTTTAATAAATTTAACTTACCAATCGATATTTGTGTTTATTGTCTGTATAATAAACAGTTATTGGTCATTCTTACCAACCCACTCCCATGCACACCCAATAACCCTGACCAGGATAAGTGGAGACGAAACGGCAAATTTCTTTCACTACTGGTTTCTGACACAAAGTTTGGGTGTCCACATACTTTAGTCCTATTTATCTTGTAATTGCTTTATAAGGTTAGGTGGTACTTACTGGCAAGAGTTATAAATGTTCTTTTCAATAAATTAAACTTACCAATCGATACATTTGTGTTTATTGTCTGTATAATAAACAGTTATGGGTAATTCTGTTCCTCGACTTTAATGACTGAAGGGCTTAAATCGTGTTCATTGACTGAATACTAAACGAAAAGAGCAGGAACTTGTTTTTTCCTCTAAGCCAATCAGAGTGCAGATTTTATTTAGGCACGTAGAGAAAGGACTGACTGACTCTGTTTGAATGGATTGTTGATATTCAATAACGACAAAAATAAAGTTCAGGTTATAATTACCATTACCTCAGACAGACACACTGGACTCGGCTGGTCTCGACAACAATTTCCGAGTCCACCTTACCCCAAGACAAGACCGAGTCCAAATGAGATGAGACTGACACCAGTCGTTTATGGTCTCGGGACTGAGACCGGACTTGAGTAGGCCTACTACAACACTAGGGTTTACAGTTATTAGACAATAACGCTGCACAATATTGCAGAGCAGTGACATAAGATCTTGCCTGAGGTGGGGATGGAAGCGGAGGGACTCATGTCAGGACACAAGAAATCCGGGTGTTTAAAATGTATCGTTCTTGCTTTCTCAGGATACTCCTGTAATACAAAAATAAAAACCCCAGCAGTTAGATCTGTTCAGATCGGTGAGTATCTTCTTGACTTCTATAAGTAATTCTTGCCTGGAAGCAAATAAATTTTGATTCACAAGCCATGAAACACGCCGACGGTCCCTGTCTGTCATCTTCATCATCCGGCCACAGTTCTGACAAGAATTTCCTGTAGACAGGGATTTTTCCGCTGCTGGTAGAGCCGTATGACCGTACGCTTTGATACACCTAAAAATTCAGCTCCTTCCTTCACACTACGGCCTTTGGCCCAAATGCAATGACTCCTTTTTGCCAATCATTAACATCTACTTTGAGACCCATTTTCCACACATCAAACGAGACATTCACTGCACTGTACCACCTCTTCTCAATCTACGAAAAGTCACACAACATGCAGGTATTTATAGCCCGATCGTCATTGTGCACATTTGTGCCCGCAATGCACATTTAAGTAACAAGCAAGTAACTGGACCCTCTAACACCGCCTCTGGTCCTAGTCTCGCCTTCAAATGATCTAGACCCACCACTGTATCTAAAGGGTTTGAATCTGGACTTTGACCAAGCCAAAACATGAAGCTGACGATCTTGTTCTCAAAGTGATATTCTACTAAGGTTTAATGTCAGAGGTTGTTAAACACTGCATTACCCACAATCCCAAAGTTAAATGCACAAAAACCTACAATAAAAGTGCAGAGAAACAGAATCAAGCATTGTTTTAAATGCATTAAGGGCACAGTAGTTCATTTTCCTAAATTTGGATTCAGCTCTTGAGCACTTCATACGAGATTATTTCTTTAATTTCCATGGAGAACATAAAGTGAAAATGTTCTGGCATATTTTTTGAGACAAATATCTTAAAATATGAGATTACACATTTAAGATTTAGTGGTACTCGTGGCGGAAACGTCCCTGTATAAAATGATCTTGAGGACTATTTTCAAACAAGTTTCAGTCAAGCTTTTTCAAAACTGCTGGGCTTCTGCTATAAATAGGGTTTATTAAACATTATTTAAGGAATTTAATTTAATTATTTAAGGAAATTGACATCAGTCCCATGCTACACATGATGGGTGAAGGTTAGGTTGGAATATTCTGTAGTGCAGCAGAAAAAGCATTTCCAAACAATAACCCACACCTGACAGCTAGTGAAGAACGTGAGCAAACCTTTTTGAGCGCTTCCTCGCTGTAACAGGCAAGTCCTTCTTCGTATTTCCACCTCCATTCTTCCCCTTGTAGGAAAAACAAAACATTTCCACTCACACCTCACCCCTGGAGGTCATCAGGCTCTTTCAGTGAGCCTCTCAAGCAGAACCTTTAGTTATTACATCATGCTTCTCTGATCAGACCTCTGATTTCAATAGCCTCCGTTAGGTGGCACATGCTCCGGGACACATGGGCCGGTCGGCTCTGGTAGCTTCTAGCACTTACCTTTGAGGGGACGAGAGGGCAACAGGCACGTTACCACGGCGATCAAAAGCCACTCCATGCTGAAGCGTGTGGGTGAGTGAGACCGGGGATAATGGCTGAGCTCACAATGAGAGCAGGGTCATTATATCGGGGGCCCTTTACCTCACCCAGCCAGCCACCCAGCACAATGGCATGAGGGCAACACGACTCTGGACACGTTACCAAACTACGACAGTTCTACAGCCGCCTTACAGAGGAACGGACAAGTTTTAGGGGATTCCAGACCGTTATTAAAGATACCGGAACATATCTATAATGTGTTTGTACTTGTAACATGCTGACATAAAGCAGCTTTGCTAGATAAAGCCTAGATGCGACAGCGGAATGGAAAAACTCCCGAGAAAACTGGGACCGGATTCATGAAAGTGTCTTAAGATAATTCTTATTTGAAGAACAGATTTCAAAAAATAAAACTTCAGATTTTCTTTCTTACTTTCAACACTTAAGACCATTTTTAAGAAGTGGCATTCTTGAAAGAATTACATTCTTAAAAGGTTTTCTTAACCTTACAATAGCCTCACGCTTGCTTTCTACAGTCACTCCACAATTATCATGTTTTCCAAATAGGATTTTTTCCTCTGGGTTCTTTCCTCCACCATCACCTCCATTTCTGGTTCCAAATTTTCTGAAAGATTGGTTTGATGTTTTTCCTCTGAGCGGATAAAACTAAAGAACAGAAATAACAATAAATACAAATTCAAAATGAGTCTCGCGCAGCATTCTGTAAGCTATAAAATAAGAACGCAACGATTATCTTAAGATGATCTTAAGGAAATAATTAAGAAAACCTTAACGAAAAGATTTTCTGAAGAATTAGAGAACTCTGAGGTTTTTTTTTTTTTCCAGAGAATTGCACACTCTTATGATCTTCAGTGTTTGTCCTTAAGAAAGCTTTCGTGAATCCAGCCCCTGGTACCAAATGCATTATGGGAACAGTAGTTTTTTTTTTTTTGTAATTTGGCTTCAACACTTGAGCACTTATGAGATTCTTTTTTAAATGTCCATGGAGAAGAAATGTTCTTACAGATGTTTAATGATAAGATGAGCAAATATGTTACCCTATAATATTCCACATTTAGGAGTTAGTATTCATGGAGGAAATAACCCTGTGTAAAACGACCTTGAGCACCATTTCCGAATGAGTTTCAGAAAAGATTTTCCAACACTTTGCTTCGACTTCTGCTATAAATGTGGTTTAATAACCATTATTTAAACCCATTGTAATTTAGAACCCAGTCCCATGCTGCAGACATGATGGATGAAGGGTAGGTTGGAAGATTCAGCAAAAAAAACATTTGCAAAATACACCACCCTCGGCAGGTAGAAATCAACGTGAGCAGACCTTTTGGAGCGCTTCCTTATTAGGTACACCTGCTCAGTCGCTCATTGACACAAACTTCTAATCAGCCAATCATGGTAGCAACTCAACGCATTTATTCCTGTAGATGTGATCAAACCAAGCATCAGAATGGGGAAGGTGATGATTTAAGTGACTTTGAATGTGGTGTGGTTGTCTGAGGAATGTTTTGTAGTTGTAATCCCGTCTGTATCTTCACCGGTTGGCCCGCTCGCTCATTACCTCAGAGGATCCAGCAGGGAGTTCAGTTCTATTCGGATTGACGGACCCAGTGATGGCACTGGTCTTGTTCTTAAAGCTGTGGGATTTAGAGCCTCGTGCATTGCTAAAGACACCCAGAAGTGATGAATCCTTTAACCATTAACAGAAGCTCAGGTGAAACCTGGCATGGGGTTACAAAAAAAATACTACTCCCAACATCACATTGTGTAGGAAAAGGAGAACGACTATAGACACCTAGACACCACATTGGCTGCAATACGTCAACGCGTCCGCCATATTGGTCCAGGCAAGAGCTGCATTTTTGCTGGTTAAAGTGCACAAGAACCGAATTATTTCTCAACCGATTTAATGAGTCGCTTTATATTCAAGGCTTTAGATCTACGTGGACTTCCGTTACTTCTAAGCTCGATAAATGATGCACTCAGGCAACAGAGTACAGTACAGTATATTAGTCTATGAATACAATAAGATGTAGTCAAATATCTATATACTATAATGCAGTATATAAAAGTGAATAATACTATATAACTATATTATTTATACTATGTACTACTGCTAATTATTACTATTATTGTTTTATTATATTATTATTTATTAGGCTAGAATCATGCATGTTTTATCCAGTACAATCTTTGGAGAATTATGAGAAGCTGCCTGGACCAATATGGCGACGACACTGAAGCATGACCTTCGACCAAAGAGGCATCTAGATATATCACGTCTACACTAATGACGGACCCAAACGAGATGTCCAGTTTCCGAGATAAAACGCAGATTAGCAATGGCAGATTCACAGAATAAACTTAACACTTTGATAAAGCAGAACTAATAGATACAGGGCGTTCCTGACCGATTTCATTGCACAACGAAGATTTTGCTTCCTCAACACTTTTTGGTGTATTTTATGGATTTTAGGCTGTTGATCATGAAACCATGAGAATGGGGAAGAATCCCAGGCTTAAAGGCTCAAGAAAGTCCATCAGCACTGCTTCAGATGTTATTTTGAACCAAGACAAACCCTGGGCTCCTCACATTTGATCAGCCCAAGTCAAATCTCAATGATACACTAAAAATAAGGAGTCCATTTTATAAACCAAAATGCTTTCAGAAATGAGACCGGTGCCACATGATGACATTTTGCTAAGACTGTTGCCAGTAGAGACGTGGAGCCTAGATGATGCCACAACGCAGGAACCAGGGGCCGGATTCACGAAAGCATTGAGAAAAAAAACGAACACTAAGTAACTACTAACTTCTTAAACACCAAGTAGTTCATAAGAATGTTCTTAAATGCAATTGTTGGAAAAAAAAAATGCAAGAAGTTCTCAAATTATCTTAGGAAAAATGTTCTTATGAAACTGCATTGTTTTCTTATGTACAGTGGTGCTTGAAAGTTTGTGAACCCTTTAGAATTTTCTTCATTTCTGTATAAATATGACCTAAAACATCATCAGATTTTTACACAAGTCCTACAAGTAGATAAAGAGAATCCAGTTCAACAAATGACACAAAAATATTATACTTGGTCATTTATTTATTGAGGAAAATGATCCAATATTAGATACTGGTGAGTGGCAAAAGTATGTGACCCTCTGCTTTCTGTATCTGGTGTGACCCCCCCCTGTGCAGCAATAACTGCAGCTAAACGTTTCCTGTAGTTGTTGATCAGTCCTGCACACCCGGCTTGGAGAATTTTACTTTCTCCCCCAGCCATTCCTCCGTACAGAACAGCTTCAGCTCTGGGATGTTTGGGGGGGGTTTCCCTCACATTAGCTGCTCGCTTCAGGTCCTTCCACAACATTTCCATTGGATTAATTAAGGTCAGGACTTTGACTTGGCCATTCCAAACATTTAACTTTATTCTTCTTTAACCATTCTTTGGTAGAACAGCTTGTGTACTTTAGGGTCGTTGTCTTGCTGCATGACCCACCTTCTCCTGAGATTCAGTTCCTTTCTCCAAACATAACACTTTTCTTTTAAACCAAAAAGTTCTATTTTGTTCTCATCCATCCACAAAATCTTCCAATAGCCTTCTGGCTCATCCACGTGATCTTTAGCAAACTGCAGACGAGCAGCAATGTTCTTTTTGGAGAGCAGTGGCTTTCTCCTTGTAACCCTGCCATGCACACCATTGTTGTTCAGTGTTCTTCTGATGGTGGAATCATGGACATTAACATTAGCCAATGTGAGAGAGGCCTTCAGTTGCTTAGAAGTTACCCTGGGGACCTTTGTGACCTCACCAACTATTACACGCCTTGCTCTTGGAGTGATCTTTGTTGGTCGGCCACTCCTGGGGAGGGTAACAATCCATTTGTACACAATCTGACTGTGGATTGGTGGAGTCCATACTCTTTAGAGATGGTATTGTAACCTTTTCCAGCCTGATGAGCATCAGCAACTCTTTCTGAGCTCCTCAGAAATCTCCTTTGTTCGTGCCATGATACACTTCCACAAACGTGTTGTGAAGAGCAGATTTTGATAGATCCCTGTTCTTTAAATAAAACAGCCCCCCCCACTCACACCTGATTGTCATTGCATTGATTGAAACACCTGACTAATTTCACCTTCAAATTAACTGCTAATCACATACTTTTCACCAATATGTAATATTGGAGCATTTTCCTCAGTAAATAAATGACCAAGAATAATTTTTGTCTCATTTGTTTAACTGGGTTCTCTTTATCTACTTTTAGGACTTATGTGAAAATCTGATGTTGTTTTAGGTCATATTTATGCAGAAATATAGAAATGTGTTCAAGAAAACCACTCATGCTTAGAAGAGAGTTAAAAAAACAAACAAAAAAAAAATATACATATTTGAAGAACAACAACCTTTTTCCTAAAAATGAAGTTAGGTGTTAAGAAAAACACATTTAAGAAGATTTTCTTTCTTAAGACACTTTTGTGAATCCGACCCCAGATGTTTATCCACAGCCCTTGATGCACGTTTTCTTCATTTGATAACACACAAAATTAAATGATCTGCTCAGGGACTTGGATTTGCCCAAAGCTAAAGCAGACTTGGTTCAAGGTTTGACAGGACAGGGTTTGCTGTCACCAGGTACGAAAATCCCTATGTGAAAGAGCAAATCTGAAATTAGTGTTCAGCTTGACATTGACTATCATAATGTCATTTTTTTTCCAAGCAGCAACTTTCTTTTTAACCTGGACCTAACCCTAGCACGCCCTGGGCTCAACTTTCAGCGAAATGCACATAGGGAACCGCACTCACTTTCTGCACCTCTACCAAAGCCTCACCAACACCGAATAGGCACAGCAGAACAGTTCTGGAGTTTAACGGAAACCAAGCAAAGTACTTAGAGATTCGAGAACTTCAATCAATCATCCAGAAATACACTGGAGAAACGTCTGTAATAATTTATGATTATAAATTAATAAGCAGATGTGAGCAAACAGAGCTCGTTTGCTATAAAGGCTTGGGAAACGCAAGAATAAAGCATGCTAACAGATTTGTGTGTGTATTGGAATTAAGAACAACTTCCAGTGTTTTGATTATTCAGCAAAAGTGTGGGACAGGGAAACACCTGTAAGGGCCGATCGGCTCTTTAACACGGCTGCAGAATCAGGTCCGTGACTTCCTGCGATTTCAAACCGCTATTACTACTTAGTTAGCGCAAACAAAACGAAGCATCAGCGCGATACCCTGAGCCACACTCTTTAGATCGGTCTACGTTCTTGTTCTTCCAGTCTCCCCCAAACCGAGGCCGACCGGCGAGGGCATCCGTTCCCAATACTGGCGAGGGGCGAGGGTCGAGCTGCCCGAGCAGTCCTGGAGCGAGAACTCGTACCTGCCCCTCTGTCTGATCTTTGTCCTGCTGTCCAGTCCTTATCTGCCATTACTCGTGGTTGGGTTCAGGGCCGGCCTGGTCCTGCTGGGCTACGGGTCTCGGCGGCGCCGCGGGAGCCCTCGGCACGGCCTGGTGCTGCCTCTGTCTGTAAGCGATGACCGTGCCCAGGAGCAGAGCGATGACTGTCATGAGGTAGAGATCCCACTCGGGACCAAGCAGCTGATCCAGGTCCACCTGAGAAAGAAGCTCCTTCAACTAGAGCAGAGAGAGAAGACTGGGGTCACAAAGGACAGTCATGGCTCAGTAGTGAAGGCTTTCGACTGCCCCCAAGATGCCCCTGTTGGGCCCTCAAGTGCTCAGCTCGAAGGAACTTTTGGTATAATGATCATAAAAGCATTGTTCTTGTACTGAAACAAATAAGGAAAACGAAGCTCATTCTCTAGAGCTAGGGAATCAAAACATGGTGTGTGAGTCTTACTTTAAGCTCATGCAGGTACTGCAGCGTGTAGAGGAGCCCCAGCTTGCACAAGGCCAGGAAGACGGGGACCTGAGCGTCGGGACTGGCCTCTGCAGCCATGTCATAGAAACGTTTAGCCAGGTGAATGTCCTGCAGGGGGCAACAGTCAACAGGGACGAGACAGATCAGGCTTCGTACCAATCATGATCTTAAATGAATCAGTACAGGGTTTTGACTGCTGAATTATCAATGCGACGCATTAAGACGACTCGAGTTATACTTGTATTTCAGCTGTTTTTATATTTTCGGTTAACTCCGTGGAATATCGCAATGTATCGTGATGTCCTTTCCTATACCCACCCCTACATAAAGGCTATTAATGTATACACTCAGGTCTTAATTTAGTGCCATCAAGGAACCCAAAAGCATGTCTTTGAACTGTGGGAGGAAACCGGAGCACCCGGAGTAAACCCAAATGCAAATTCCACACAAAAGGTCCGGGATCGAATCCAGGCTTAGGAACAGTAATTAAATGCTATGGGAAACTGTGACGGAAGACACCAGACATTATTTGCACTAAGAATACAGAGCTGTAGATGGAAAAATAAAGAAAAACACCATGAACACAGAGCGAAAGCTATTACGGATCTG
Organism: Ancistrus triradiatus; assembly: GCA_025084515.1. Lineage (NCBI taxonomy): Eukaryota > Metazoa > Chordata > Actinopteri > Siluriformes > Loricariidae > Ancistrus > Ancistrus triradiatus. The sequence goes on along the minus strand of JAJAGP010000799.1, from coordinate 113,827 downwards.
AATCAATGTGCACCGAATCGTGAAGAGTTTTGCGAAACAAATCGACGAGTACGAGTTTAAGAACCGAATTCAACGCAAATGAACCGCTCGCTAAAAGATGTCTCATTCCCAGACCAGTGACTCACTAAGACCGTTGGCACGTACCTGTTTAATGCCAAGGCCCTTCTCGTGCATGTAACCCAGGTTGAACATGGCCTGGGCGCTGTGCTGCTGCTCTGAGGCCAGTCTGTAGTGGATGACTGCAGTCTCGTAGTCCACATCAGTTCCATAACCATAGAAATGATAATCGCCCAGCTTAATTCTGGCCACTGTGTAACCTGTGGAAAAATCAGAGTACTGTTTTAACAATCAGAGCTCAATAGAAGAGCATTCCAATCCAAACCAGAGTGCAAAGTACAGACGCCAACGAGAGATGTCACAACTGAAGCAAATATGTTGGATAACTTTACATTTCTGAAGCGGATTCATCACTTTTTGCTGATGTTACTAAAAACTGATCTTTCTTCATCGTTGCTCTTCAAGGTCGAGCTGTGAATCATTAAGCAGCCCTTTCCAGCTTGTCCAAATCCTGGTTTGTAAGTTTGGTAACCTCGGCTCCTTGAAAGGATTCAGAGGCTGCTCATGGCTATCTTCATCGAACAAACTTTAAATGTCCCTCAAAGCCCAGTAGATTTTTATACACTCATTCTTCCACACGTGTAAATCAAGTGGCTGCTTTTGTTATGGCCGGCGTCGTTGCTATGGTTACGTGTGTATGTGGCAGGGTAGTACTCTTGAAGAGTTTCGGTCAGTGTGCCATTATGGTGCCATTCCTGCGTCCTGAACGTCTCTCAGCCAATCAGATTGCGAAGTCGGAATTATTATACCACAGTTAGGTTCGACCCCTCAATCTGATTGGTTGAGAGACCATTTCCCGTAACTTTGACAACCCAGCTCTCTGACCGCGCTCTATATGCATTACTTACCGTGGCATACACACGTAACCCAGCAACGATGCCCCACCCTAAAAAGCAGCCAAGTTATGACAAGAAAGACACTGGCTGAAATGAAAGCTATAACTAGTTTATATAAATCTATTGGTTTTGAAAAGAATTTTAAATTTGGAATATGAAAGCTATTAATGACCAACCTGAGCCAAAAGGTTTATCACCTTTAGGATTTGGAAGCTCTGGAAAGCAAAAACAAAGTCGGTCCTTTAAGTCTCTAACCTTGGGAGGCTGCTCTCTGGTCCAGTGTAGGAGAGCCCGGGGGTAGTTTTCATTCTCGCTGAAGATTCTGGACTGCCCTTCAACACGAACACACATTAGTGCTAAGAGTTGAGTGCGTTTTACATGCTCGGAATCTGATCATAGTCCGATTTCTTCTGCAGTTTTCTATGAATTAAGTTGTTCATGTATAAACATAGTTCAGATCTAGAAATCATTAAGAAATCTGATATAGAGCTGGAGTTTTTAACCTCAGATTTTCTGCAGTTTATTGGATTATAAGTTAACGTAAATGCACTAAATGTTTTTATTAACACCTCAACAACATAATTGTGACGCTCTACAAGTGCACCAGCGGACCGGGCCTCTGGCGCCTCCTGCTGGCACTGATGAGACTTACTCTGGTCGAGGATGAAAGGCCACGTTGCTCTGGGCCACCTCGTAGCCCTGTTCGGCCAACAGCAGGTACTGACCAGAGCAGGGTCCATGTCTCCCTCCTTAAAGCTACCATAAGCACTCATCAGCCTCTCGGACCAGCGGCCTCGCTCACATCCCACGTTCTTAAAGAGCTGCGCACACACACAGAAATATAAGAAGAAATATCGACGATATGGGAGGCAGACAGGTCATGGGTGAGACCTGACCTCCACGGCAGTGTGGCAGGAGCGCATTCCACTCCCGTGCCCGTGGCATCATCTGCGCCAGGTTTATAGAAGGCCACGGATGTGGCCGGCCTGAGAGGCCAGGTTAAAGAACTTCAGAGCCTGCTTATAGTCACGCTTCAACCCGATACCATCTGAAACACAAGAGGGAGAAGACCCGGTCGAGGTTTGATGTACGTTCTGTTTAAAGTTTAGAAGAGTCACAGACTACACTCACTGTAGTACATGGTTCCCAGCTGCAGCTGTCCATCTCCACCCAGCCTTGTTCTGCAGCTTTCTGGAAGTACTTGAGTGCAAGCTCGTAGTTCTGGGAAAACACACGCACTTGTCACTGAATACACACCGATTAAAGGTCCGGTCAGCAAAGCCTGTGACGACATTATCTGTAATCTATTGCTGCTCAGACTGAGCACGTCTCCACTGACTGACACGCGAGAGCAACACAAACAAACTGTGTTGTTTTTGGAATACTGAGATTTTGGAATAACTGTTTATTATATCTAGACTGACACGCATTTAAAAGAAGCTCTTAATGTCAATCTTTAACTCAGAAATGTCAGAGTTCTAGAGCATCAGCAGCTTGGTTGGGTTAATAAGAGCTGGGCTTAACAGATCCATGAATGAAGCTCCGATCAGCCGTGGATGGGGTTTAATGAAGGACACCAGCACACGACGTCTTTGTGAAGAAAATAAAGAATGGAGGTGATGGAACCGACGGAGTTGCTGATGCTGTATAACTCTCCGGTAACATTTCTTTTCGATCTGTAGGCCATTCTGGAATAACGTGCTTCAAACGAAGAGCAGCAACGGATATCAGTTATCGGACATATCTCATCAACGGATATCAGTTATCTGGCTCATACCTGACCTGTTTAATGAGGTCACCCGATTGGTTGGGTGGCTAACGAATTAAATGCAGTAGGAAATAATACTCACCACAGGAACCCCCCTACCATAGAGGTAGGCCATGCCAAGCCCGCTCTGCCCCACCGGGTTGCCCTGAAACACACGGCGTTACACTGGGAGTTAATCTACATGAACAGAGACGCATCGGTGCAGAAACAACACAGACGCGAGCGACTCACCTGTTCCGAGGCCTTCTTGAAATAATGCAGCGCCGTCTCATTGTTCTGGGGTAAGAACACGCTGCCTTCGGAGTACATCTGCAACACAGAGTACAGCATGAACCCCCGGTTCTACCGAAAGAGAGGGGTTCTCGAGAGATCGCTTACCTTCCCGAGGAAAGCCATGGCGTGCGTGTTGCCAGCGTTGGCAGCCTGGTTGAAATATTCGTAAGCTCTCTGAACAACGAATAAGCATTCGATTAGATTAGAGACTTGATTATAGGGAAGTATCAAGGGGACGCTTTGGGAGAGTTACCTCATGGTTTTGCTCCACCCCTCTACCTCCATGCAGGTGTAACTGACCCAAACCCACCTTGAGGAGCAAGAGACGAAAACAAGATCACACCAGAACCTCACACTTGTAAACAATACGAATGGTAATTCATTAAAAAAAAGATAAATGACTTCGGAGTCAGAACCTGTGCCTGCACGTCCCCTTTCTCAGCCAGAAACTGGTAGTACTGGATCAGATCCTCCTCCAGCATGCCGCTCTGGGAACCGGGGTTCTCCACCTCGTCCAGCAGCCTGATCCTCTGCACCGCGCTGCCCCCGGTCAGGGACACGTCACTGGCCACTGGCAAACACGAACCGCGGTCATGATCAGTGCTAACGAATGAGTGTCCGGGTTTCGTCCACTACCCTTTGTTCCCCCAATGACCAATGCGACGACTAAACTAAAATGAACGCAATGGACAAAAAGCACGGACGAAAAAAACGCCAGGTTTTTGGTTTTGACACATGACTCGGAGCCTGTTCTAATTTCTGCCTTACAATCAGGCTGACCAATCAGACCTCGGTTGCCGGGCAGAACAGCTCATTAAAGCTTACAGGACGAGCAACAGGCTGCCTCTGAAAACATGGATATGAAAGAAAAGATCTGGTGGAATAGAACTGAAAGGCTGGAGAATGATCACAGGGACTGGATGAAAGCGTCTGATTATTTATCCAAGTGTCTGTTCATGATCACAAAAACACAAACTAGAGCTTCCTGCACTCATGTCTTTGTTTTTAAGTTGACAATGTGAAAAATCTAACCCCGGGAAAATCGTACAACCAGCCTCTGTACCGCGTGTCATGGAGTCCACTCAATAGTCGATACACAGTCCCATTTCACATTTGATGACAAGGAAAATGATTCTCTTTGTAAACCGGTAAAACTAGACTAAAACCAAAAACTACAAATGAACACCGAGTCTAGAACACGATGCTGACTGCTTCATCATGACCAAAGTTTAAGTGTAGTTACCATGATTGGCCACCAGTCTGTAGTGAGTGAGCGCAGACTCGCAGCTCTGAGGAACGCCCACGCCTCCCCAATACCTGTAACCCTGCACACACAAGGTTTGCAACATTTTTGGAAGGAAATCATTAATACAGTTTCCAAAATGATTGGGAAAAAAATTCCATCATGTCCCAAGCTTTGCATTTTTGGTCTTGACCCTGAAACGCCATCTTTAAGTCACAAATTTAAACTAGTTCATGTAGGAGAACGATGGCGATCACACTGTGTGTAAGGTCCTTTAGTGTGGAAAGGGAAAGCAGTGAGTACAAGTGGAAAACCAGATCATCCTCCCAACCTGGGTCAATATTTAAATACCATAAGAGAGCCGCGGATCTTCGTTCTTAAAAGGAACAGACCCACTCAAACGGTGTAGGTGGTTAAACGTTTACATCTTTGCCCTCTAATGACAAACGACAGTAAAACAGTTAGTCTCAAAAACACCGTGCACCAAAGGAACCGCAGACCAGAACCCGACTAGTGACCCTCAGGACTGTCTGAATCGGAGCAGCTGCATGAAGATAAGGGATTAAATATAATCTCTTCTGGTGTTGCAGATTATATTTGGGAACAAATTTACTTTCAGCGGATAATAGTTTTTAGGGTTCTCACTCTCAACATCTTTATATACAAAATAAAATACTTTATTTGGAACACTAGGTGCAGCAGCTAGAAAAGCAATTAAAAAGAAATGGCTCAAGCCAGTCAATCTGTAGAATTTATATGATATTACTTATTAATAATTGTCTTCTTGAGGCTTAAAATTAAAATTTGGGGGAAGTGGGAAAAGTATATTGCTCTATGGTTTAACCTCTATGGAATGAGTCTATGAGTCTCTATGGAATTTATTTACTTACTTTTAAAAGCAAAATTTTATTTTTTTGTTACAGCACCCCATATTCTCTGTTTTTACTTTAAAATATGAATCACTATGTAATAGTACTTAACTAAAAATAACTGGTCACTAATGTTTTTTATTACAAATAATGAAAAAAAAATGTAATATTATCAATTAAAAATCTAATTAATTATATTAATTATTTTAAGTAGTAAATATTAATTGTTAAAAAAAAAAAAAAAATTAACAATATATATATTTTTTTGGTAAACTTAATTAATTAATATACATCTCTTACCAGAATCATGTGTGCCACCGGGTTCCCCCCCAGAGCGCCAAACGTGTAATACACCAGCGCCTGGAATCAGAGCAGGACCGTCAGCGATCTGTTAACTCCACACATGTTAGCGCATCTAACTACCCACCTAATAACCTATAATCTACTAATCTAACATCTAATAATGGCTGAAGGAGTCGTACCTTGGCCTGACTGGAGTTCACACCTAATCCTGCTGCATACAGGAAACCAAGAGCCTGATACAAAACCAGATCACCCCGTTACACAAACATCCACATTTCACACAAGTTGCTTTACTTGTCCAGGTAAACATTATTTTATATACAAAATTAAGAGTTCTTAATGCCCAGATTACCGTCTGAGCTTTTGGAGAGCCCTCGAGGGCCAGCTTCTCAAAAAGCTCCTTGGCTTGTGCAATGTTCTGGGGTAGGTAGTCCCCAAACAGCATAGCATACGCCACCTTCTCCATGGCCTTGGTGTGACCCCTGGATGCCACCTTCAACAGCCGCTCATACAACCTAGAGGAGGGAGAGGACGTTAAAAGTCAGGAGTAGGATATAGAAGTAGGAGTTTGGGTGGTGCAAACACCTTTATTTAAAAAATAGTAGGTGTCCCTTATCAGTGAAGGATTTTTAAACTACAGGTGAGATTTGATATAATAAGTCAGTAAGTCCGATATGCTCGACTGTGGTGTCAGCTTACAATCCTTGGCTAAGTTGGTTCGTTCCCTGGGAGTAAATAATGGCGTGTTAAGTGTGAGGGTCCGATTCGGCATCTTGCGTAGGCTGTCGTTCTCGGGCTCCTATCCTGTGACATTTTCTTCGGATTTCTGGTTTGATTTCATGAAGTTTGTTGTCTCTTCATTGAGTAAGGGCAAAACATGAACAGCACTGACGTGAGAAGAATTTTAGATATTAAGAGAGCTTTCATCCAGTCAGGGTTCTGTGGGCACTCGGATAAACGTAGCCTTTCCTAACTGCCAGTTCCACATTCCACTGACGATGATAAACAGCACGTGCTCAAACGCGGGACATCTTTCATGTTTGCTTTCGTTTTTATGTTTATTCCGTCAGGGCCCCGTGCACAAACTACTGAATAGCACCAGAGTTAGCTAATAAGTTACGCAGTCCCTGGGCAGGGCAATGTAAACACTAAAAAAGTACAATAAAAAAATTACAGGAACCTGCGAGATCAACATGGGACCCCCACACACCCTTAAACTCCTCCACCTAAACAGATACAGAACCTCATCATCTACGCACACCGTCCCTAAAACTTACATTTAAACATGAGCCATTTTTAAAATCCTTTTTTTGTTTCACGAATACGATGGCGTATCGCTGCCACTCGGAATAAATAAAGCATCCTTCAGCATGTCGTTATAACGAGAAAGTCTGGGGGAAAAACAACAATTATGTTCCAATGTGAGAAAACCTCTTTAGAACGAGAAGCGTCGTTACTTCAAGAAATGATGTCGGAAAATACTATGTCGATATAACGAGAAAAGTACATCGTTATTACGAGAAAATGCCGGAAAAATGATATAATTATGACGTAAATATGAGAAAATATCTCGGTATGACGAGAAAAGTACATCATTATTACGAGGAAATTAAATTGCTATTACAAGAAAATGTCTGAAAAATATAATGACGACGTAAATATGAAAAATCTCTCAGTATAACGAAAAAAGTATGTCGTTATTACGAGAAAGGTCGGTATTAGGAGAAAATTATATCATTATGAGAAAATGTGTCGGAAAAATGGTATAATTGTGACGTAAATATAAGAAAGTTCCCGTTATACTGAGGTAAAGTACATCCTTATTACAACAAAAGACTTTTTCGTTATAACTGATATACTTTCTTATATTTACGTCACAATTATACCATTTTTTCCGACCTTTGTCGTAATAACGCTATAATTTTCTCATAATAAATTTTCTCATAATAATATACTTTCCTTTCATACCGATATACTTTTCTCCTATCATGTCATATTCTATCATTTTTTTTTTCCGACATTTTCTATATTTTGTCGTAATAAGGATGTACACAAATCGTTTTACATCGAGAAATTAAATTGTTATTACGAGAAAATGTCGAAAAATGACAGAATGATGACAAATATGAGAAAGTCTCTGTAATACGTTTTGGTAAAAAATTTTGTTATCCAATAATCAATGTCATGATTATGAAAACGTACGTTGTTATTACGAAAAATCTGTGTCAAAGGGATTCAACGGCTTCTGTATTTTGAACAACACAGCGCTGCTGAATTCATGTATTAATTTGTTTGTTTTTTTTACATTTTAATGTTTAAATTACAGACAATGTAATTGTCACTGAGGCACCATAGACGTATCCTCCATTAATATTTTTCCACCCCACGCAACCCGCCCAGCTCATGAGCCTGTTTTGCTCTGAGCCTACTTCAGGGTTGCCAGATTTGCTCCCATATCCCATCAGAACTGATGACGTGCCAAGAAGAATTTTCTTGCATTGATTGCAAGGCCGATCAAGGTCTAAGATGGATATTGCTGATGTAACTTCGGTCACATGAAGCTTCTTTGACTTTCATTTTCTTTTATTCATTTCTCATCGCCTTTAAAAATTTGCAGGTAAACAGACAGAACAGACATTTAATTTCTGATGCAGACCCGACAGCACTCAAGTAAGAAAGTACATTTGGCCTATTTAATTTAATGCAACTGGGTGAAAAAAAGTGGGAAAATTAATAAAAACTGAAATAAAACTGATTCGGTATTCCTGACCTTGAGCTAAAACCGTTGTCTTTGGTTCAGTCCTAGGGGCCACAGATTTTATTTCGGTGCGTCCCTAATTATTAATGTTGTTGGGCGTTTTGTTTTGGACCTGCTTCTGTTCCTTTGTGGTGCCTGTAAAACACTCATCACTCTTTCTTCTGTCTGTCTGTCCTCTTTCTGCTGGTGCTGTTGATGATCTCAGGGTGCCTTTGTTGGGGTACTCCTTCTTTCCTCCTCCCCTCCCTCCGCTAACCATCCGCTGCTCTGCCTGCTCCTCCGCTGCCGGGGAGACCAGGAAAAGCGTTACGCGGCATTATAAACACCGAGCGACACACATACACTGCTGAATGGGGAAGCCTGGCCTGCTTAGGATCCTTCCCTTTTCCTGTTATACCTTGCAGCAAATGTGTCGATAGCCCTGTTTCTGACTTTTATTCTGTGTGGCATTTCATCCCGGGTTGCCAGAATCCCACGAGAAAAACATCGTTACTTTGAATGGGGAAAAAAGGCAAAATAAAGCAGAACACAGACCTGGCAACCCTGTCCCGAGTCAGGCTCCAGGTAACTGGTATACACGTTGAGTAAACTGATTATTGGAGTACATTCAGCTCTCTATCGGATTTCTTAATCTGATTTTATTAATATATTAAAAACTTATCCTATCCTAACACAGTAATTATCAAAAAACGAGCCGCGTAACCGTGTATTCTTCCGCCGCGCACACCAAACACGAAGTTCGCGTTATGACGTTTACGACGCAAAACCACTTAAGTCGAAACAAGTATAAATAAAGCAGTATAAATATAAGTATAAAAGGCGACCATTTTAAACTCACTTTCGCAGAAGCCCCATTTCTTATCCTGATCGTAGTCGTAGGTGGTGGCACACCACAGCCTGCCATCTTCCCGCCCCACCGTGGTGCAGTCCGAGTACTCGCGCCCCATGAAGAGGAAGGGGAACAGGCAGGGCTCCCCAGAGGCGGTGCCACCGATCACTAGAGGAACTGCAGCCACACAGACCGAGAGAAATGAGGGACGAACAATGAGGGACGAACATGTGACCCTGAAAGAATCTCAAAAACAAGTCACAGCACAGACCAGAAGAGAAGGCTTTCTTATTCAATTCTTATATTCGATTTCTTATAGGGGTGCAACAATAGCATTGCTGTCTTTGCTCCGCAATACGATATTTTCGATACAAAAGGAAGACAAATTTTATTTTAATTCCCCTTTTAATGTAGAGATCCAGGAGGCCAAATACAACTTCCTGCTCTGCAAGCTTGGAACATGGCCTGCTTGCTGGGGTTAAAACATTTTTTTAATACAAAAATAAATAAAAATAAATCACTAAAGAGCTCTGCCATTACGGATTTCTTTTTTTTTTTTTGAAGGGCAGGTCCAGGCACCTCAGGGTCCACACTGTCTTCTGAAGGATTTGTCTCTGTATTCTCTCTAGCTTTGCACTACAGGGATATAGTATAACAACTTATTATATTTGAGTTTCTATTTCCTCACATTAACAAAAACAGCATCGAGTTTACCTGTTTCTTTACCTTTACCTGCCCAAGTATCTAACACAGCGTTTCCCAACCTTTGAGCCACATTTCCCATTAGACAAATCACAAGGTACACCACAAAAGGTATATTTATTGAAATATAATGACAATCCAGTCTCAATTTACTCAGTGTGAGACCTGGGCTTGTTCAGTTGAATACAAAGCTGATATCTTACTGCCCTCTAGCGGAAGAGAATGTAATTGTTCTGCCTGTATCCACACGCTGCTGGCTTCGAGTACCAATCAGATGAAATTGGGTAACCGTCCACAGCACACCTGATAATTTCTCATGACACACTTGTGCGCCGCAGCACGGTGGTCGGGAAACGCTGGTCTAGATGGAGCACAGAACCTTTATACAATCTGCCACTAGATGGCGCTGTTGGTCTAGAACACCGGTTGACAAACGCTCAGTAAAGCTGTTTTTTTAATTAAATCTTGATGCATTCGATTCTCAGCTTGTATCGTATAAAAAATATATATATTTCTGTGTATCGTGACACCCCTAATTTCTTATTCTACATGATTCAAGATGGAAAGAAATAAGATGAAGAGAAATAACTAATGCCATATCCAGCTACATCACGTAGGATAATTTCAACTGGATGAAGTAGTCAATAAACAATAAAAAAAAAAATCCTAGTTTGCCAGTTTTAATGGTATTTGACTTTTTTTAAATGGAAGATTTGAGACTTTAATAACACCTAAAGTCAAAATTAAATAATCATGTGATTACACGCTTCTTTGAACTGGATTTAACCACCGGGCAAAACTGAGGTTATCCAACCAGTTTTAGTCACATTTACACTTCCCCATGCCTACAGCATTGTCTCTGCTCATTAAAGGAAAACAATAAGCTTGGGGCCATAAATAATGCCAGCTCAGTCCCAATCAAACTGAAAGCTAGCCTGCATATGAAAGCTGGAAAGCGCAAAATGCAATGCACAAAAATCATTTTATTTGCTGTTTGTGGCATTAAGATCTGTGAGAGATGGATTTAGGACATTAAGATAACAAGGCCTTATTGATGGTAAACAAATTTAGCACTTTAAGGATTCCTGCTTATAAAACTTTAAACACTTAACCAAAACGAAAAAGTAAAATACTACGTTTTTTCCTTTATTTTAACACTGTGATTCTCTTTTCTGTCAGCAGGTGTCGCAGGTGTTCGCTCGCAATAGTTTGCCAATTAGAATGTATAGAGAGTTTTATTATTAAGGACGTCGGACTTATTAAAGCTGTCGCGTTCCATGTTTGACTGCTTTATAAAGCATTTTTTTCCTAACTACCGATAAACCTGAATATTACGGTGGAATTTCAAATTTTTGGACCATTTCTTACCAAAAAGGTACGAGTTTCAAACACGTGTTTAAAACGCCACGAGTCCGGCAATAACTGCAGTTAACGGAATGTCGCTAGAAAATGGCGCTTCTTCCCCTAAAGCCTATTCCAGTTGATACGGAATGCATGTTCGCTCATCATCGTTTCCAGTACAACGTTCTTTTTTTCATTCTTTTCTTTCTTTTTTTGTTGCAAAAATGTTCCAAAAGCACGAACCAACAAACATGTACACACAACTAAGTTACGCTACAAAAGGTTTAAAACCTACCAAGTAACATTGGCTCTAAATAAAAGCGCGAATATGCGAAGGTTTACACAAGGGGGGTTTTCTGGAGAATTCGAGGCTTAATTATAGCACACAAGTCCTAAAGTAAACTGGTCCCGTTTCTACTCACTTCTTTGGACGTGGCATCCTGGCTGGAGGATGTGGCGGGAAGGTCTTCTTTTTCAATGGCATCAACTCCCCCCTCTCCTCTTTCCATTCCCTCGTCCCTCCCGGTGCCGAGGCTGTCCTGGTGTCGGAGGGTTTTCAACAGCTGACCAGCAACTATAGGAGAGCTCACAGGAACCTTGTTTTCTTCTGTGTTCTTGTGATTGCAGATATATAAGTAAAAGCTGTTAAATACAGTTAATAAGGGTCAATCAGAGACATACACAGTACTGTGGCAAAAGTTTTAGGACAGACCATTAATTAGATATCCCATAAAATAAGGGAATGTAACGCAACATTAAAAAACTGAAAAAATACCTCCGAGATAACAGCTTTCTATGGGCTACATGTAAGTATTTAGTGTGATCTGGCCTTGCACTTGAGCAAGATCAGGATGCCAAGTTGGCCCTTCAACAGCCTGAAGAAGCTTGATCAGGAATGGTCTTTTTTGTAAAGGGTAGCAGCCAAGAAACCACTTTTTCAGAAGGAAAACAGAACAAAAAGGATACGCTAAAACTCACAAAGATTGGAATGAAGATCAGAGGAAAAGGTTTATGGAGTAATAAATACAAGTTTCTGGGGCTATATTTGGTCAATATAGCACTGGAAAACCAAATAAATGGTGGTCTAAGACTTTTGCACAGTACTGTATGAAGAACAAAAAGCTATGCAAACAGTCAACAATATCAAAACCCTGTACCAAGTGGCAGTTCGTGAAAGCACACCATCAGTCCAGCACCGAAAGTTTCACTTAAAAAGGGTTCCAGCACCCCAAGTACCTCAATGTTTGGCACCAACAGGTACTGGAGATGCCACACAACGTGAAAACAGGAGCGTAAATACAAGCAATGGCTAAAAAAACCCACAATCATCTGGTTGCCACGTTTCTGCAATCAAAGACAAACACTGCGCTGTTTAACTTTTAGTTCTTAAAAACAGACGGGCACAGAGTTGCATCAGAGGCAGAGCTAGAAGAAACCTGAGTTCCCTTCTTAAAGTTAGGAGTAAATCCGAGTAGAGACAGAAGTTACTCAAAGCATCTTAACCCCTAACAGCTACTGAGGTGAAAAACTATTAGGAGTAGGAAAGAGGACTTTCAGAAGGCTTAGGAGTTCTCGTAAGCAGACGACGAGGCAGAAGAACACTCTCCAACACTGATCTCAGTTCGGGAGTTAAGAACCAACGAACACCAGTTACACTGATTAAACACCACAGCGATCAAAGTACCGAAAGTGTGTTCATAGGCTACCCAAAAGATTAAGTAGCTACAAAAACGACCAAAATGGTAAATAAACTGTCCATAAAAGAGCACAAATAACCAAATCTCTTAAGCTGAAACTCCTACCTAGGAGCTTTTAGGCAAAGAACTTGTTAAAATCTACAAGAATACTGCGCCTGGTCTCAATCCGGTTGGGCGTCTGTGGGAAAGCGTCCGATCCATAGAGGCTCTACCTCGCAGCTTCAATTTAAAGGATTTAATGGATCTGCTGCAAACGTCTTGGTCCCAGATACCACAGTATCGGCGGTACAAGAGGGACCTATACGTTATTAGGCAGGTGGTTTTAACGTTATGGCTGATCGATGTACAGTATACGTATTTATTAAATAAAGGGATAAAAGGAGAGAGAGAGACTGGGAGGGTAAGACAGAGCAGAGCTCTAATCACACCTCTACTTTATTGATAAATTTAAGACCTGCTTCACAGAGCCGACATGGCTCAAACTAAAAGATCCAGAACCAGGCAGAGGAGCTGCTTTATTCTAAAGGGTAACGCTGCTTTAAGAGAGATGATAGTAACATTGTTGGATTACCTGAGACGGGTCAGCTTCTGGGACACCATTGGCTTCTGGTTCCACATCTGCAAAAATGTTAGACATATCATTTAATCAAATACACTAGTAATTTGCTGGGTGAACGCTGCTTTAAGAGAGATGATAGTAACATTGTTGGATTACCTGAGACGGGTCAGCTTCTGGGACACCATTGGCTTCTGGTTCCACATCTGCAAAAAAATGTATAGACCATATCATTTAATCAAATACACTAGTATTTGCTGGGTGGCTAGTGTACCCAGCGCTGCAAGGAACTGAAGTCTCTGTTTTCTCTGGGGATAAGTGCCAGATCCTAGCGACCCTGAACAGAAGGTGGTGGTAGGCATATGCGTTGCCCTGCCTACCACCACTGTGCATGTCCAAAAGTTCAGACACCCTTCCTTGAGGAGTCTTGAGTGACTGAACTGAAGGCAACTGGAGTTCTTTTTTGTTTCTAGAACATCTTTCACCTCTCAGAAAGGCTTCTTCAGTTCTTGAAGCTGATGGGGAGTATTAGGGGTTGTCACCTTGAAGGTGGTCCTGGGAGTCTTTGAACCACCCAGTCATCTCTTGAGCCGTTAGGGTCACGTGGGTCAAGGTGCGAATGGGGTTAAACCTCCTAGGAAGGGATCTAAAGACTGGTTTGTAAGTGGCTGATAATTGTTAACCACCCCCTCTGTTCAATAACTGTTATAAATGGACATAGATGGCCACCTTAATGCCTCTTTCAAAACCTAGATCTTCTCAGTCCAAAATATGAATATTTATATCCTAAAAGCAGAGTCCCGTCCTGACTGGAGTTTGTGAAGTTTCCTGTGGAGGCTGTGTTGAGTTCGGTGTGAGATCTGCTCAGGATCTACACTTTTTATTGCTCGTTGTGTAGCTGCACCATCTGGCATTTCTATGTGGTTGTTGTACATACAAAGAGTTATTTAGAAAGCCACGAACACTTTAAATAAGTGACAGCACACACCATGCTTCAGACACCATAACAAGAAGCGGTGATTGATTCCTAAACCCAATTCTAAACTTTCAAAGTCGTATTAAACCACAAAGAACCATTAACCTCATACTTACCAGCTGTGGCTCCCAGGCTGATGAATGTGAGCATCATGATTAACCTCCAGATCCTCTCGGAACGATGCATTTTACCCCTAAAAACCTTCACCGCACGATTTAACGAGCTCCTATCAGCTAGGACTAATGAAACAGCTCTCCATACGAACCGATATAGAACTACAAACCCATCGAAGCAGCTAACGAGAAAGCAAAAGCGAGTTTAAACGAATTGCAAAGACGTAAAGATCCATGCATAAAGCCTTCAGTAAGGCAAGCGTACAGGACTCAGCTTCAAACTACAGCTACCTGCTAGTTAGCTCAAGATTAGGCAAGCTGTAGAAACATTAACGATTCGGCCAACGTTTACTTAATTTAACGCTCCGGCCAGGAACCAAAGCAAGTATTCGTGCCTCCAACAACAATAAAGGACGCGAAACAGATCTACGTTTCCTTCATGCAACGTCTTTCCAAACCCGCAGCTGTAGAAGAAGATAGTAATCAAGCTCCGGTTTCATTTCCTACCCGCATTCGGACAATCCCCGCCTCCTGCATACTGATTGGCTGCTCACAACAGGTTAACCCGATCGCATCGGTTTATGCTAACCGTACACTTTAATCATTTGAAAAGACTCTGAAAGACTTTTTAAAGATTAGAGTCTGACACCCTCTCACCTTTAAAGTCAAGCCACAGAGTTTTTAGACTGATTCTACAATACACGGCTTTGAAAAGACTGAAAAGATGTTAAAAAAGACTAAAATCTGACACCCTCTCACATCTACAGAGTTGTTAGCCACAAACTACAATTTTGCAATGATTGGAGATCAAGACCGGTCACTAAATACAACACTATCGCTAAATGCAGTTATTTCCCATCATGCTGCTGGATAAAACGATGTGTATTGAGATTCCATATACAGTACCTGCTATATGAATACACTATTTCATCAACAACGTTCAAATCTATGTATCTATCGCTATATATCTTTGAAATGCTGCACATCCAAATATCAAAAGCCCATTTCAAAGCCCCTTTTGGGGACAAGATAGGAGATGCTCCTGTACTTGCTTTTCCACTTCCCGTTTTGTGCTGGAGAGAGCTCACCTATTGGCTGGCGAAGCCATGGCTTACAACTTATGATAATATTAAATATGTTTGATTTGATCAGAACCTCAAAACTGGAAAAAGAACTACATGATTTTATCATGATCCGACTCCGGAAATGAGTCTCCAACTTTGAAATAGCTTGAAGGTTGTTTGGTGTAAGGCCAGCATTTTTGCAAAGTCAGAGGATCTTGCATTTATGTCATTTAGCAGACACCCTTATCCAGAATGACTTACAATTGACTTACAATTTACAATCCAGTTGTGGGTTAAGGATCTTGCTCAAGGAGCTAACAATGGTAGGTCCGCCAAAATTTGGGATTCAAGATTGAACCCTGGACCTTCTGATCTAGTGTCCAGTACCTTAACTGCTAGGCCACCACAGTCCACATGTCGCTCTTCTTGTATGTCACTATGTCTTTGTCACTATTTGCAAGACTGCAACCAGATTCCGTATTACACTCTATCATTGTATAAATGGGAAGACATGTCAAAGAAACACTCTTGTTCACTCTACAACTCCATCAGTTTATCCTCCTTTTTACTGAGCCTCCCCAGAGTCTTGTGTATCCGCTAGGACTGTGGTAGCCTAGCGGTTAAGGTACAGGATTCTGGACCAGAAGGTCCAGGGTTCAAATCCCACATCTGCCAAGCTGCCACTGTTTTCCTCCTTGAGAAAGACCCTTAACCCACAATTGCTTGGATTGTAAGACTGTACCAATTGTAAGTCGCTCTGGATAAGGGTGTCTGCTAAATGCTGTAAATGTAAATGTCTCAGTTCTCTATCCACTCCCCTCGGAGACGTTCCTGTACTCGATGCTGAGAGAGCTCTCCTATTGGTTGTTGACAACGTTCAAGTCCCTATTTTTGTGAGTCAAGAGTTAAGACTGATGATAATATTAAACATGGATGATCTTATTGGAACGTCAAGGCGATATAAAGACTGACTTAAGACAGCGATCCTTACACCTTACGCAAATTATCAAGTTGTCGAGCACGGCGAAACTCTAGCAAGGCCCTCGTGATTTTATTCCAACATCAGAAATTGGTCTGTGACAGTGAAAGCACTTGAAATGTTGTCTGGTGTAAGGCCGGCATTAGGGGTGTGAAGTAGAACTGCATTTCATCTTTTTTAGGTGCTTGCTATTGATGAATTCTAACTGATTTGTTTGTTTATTTAACGTCACAGCAGTATCAGCGGTTATTCAGGAGCAAGGTTACATCAATGGTCAGTTACAGTCCTATTGGGCCAATTTAGAGCAAAATATTAACCAAATGCACCTTTGGAATGTGGGAGGAAACTGGAGTACTATAGCTTTGCAGACAATGTTGGATTCAGATACCTTATATCTGTGGTATAAGTTAGATGCACAATGTCAAGCTGGCAGCCTTTTAGTGTAACATGTATAAAAACAAGAGTGATGTGATGGAGTTTCTGTGATGTCCTTAGCGAATAGACTTAACAAATAATGGGTGGATGTCATGTTCAACAAATTTCTTTGGGAGGAGATTTGGGGACAGAATGAATGTAGCAGTTGACTGACAAAATAAATAGATCAAAAGATGTTTGCCCTTATCCAGAACGACTTAGAACTGAGACGCTGTCTATTTATTTACATATTTATTTATTTATTTGTTCACATTTGGGCCCTGTTATCCTGTTCAGGGTTGCCACAGGTCTAGAACCTTTTCTGGATACAAAGGTTTGAATAGGGTTTAGTGTTGCAGCCTGTGGGAACCTGCCTGTTCGGTCTCTTTTTCATCAGACATGACTAATTGTGTCTGTATGAGGCCTGTCCCAGCACACCTGGGTCACCCTGTTGGTGGGCTACTGATCTGCACCACCTTTTGTTTGAGTTTGTTAAAACTTCGGACATCTTCCCAAAAATCCACTAACAATCTTTTTAATTGGCTTGTTAATGGTTCGTTAAAATATGCAGAAGAATATCAACTTCTCTGCAGAATTCTAACATGACATGACATTTGTCCAGGTGGGCTCAAAATCTTGCATAAGCCATTAAATGGCTAAAAGTATGTGGACTGCCAAACGTCACATCCATGGCTTTGTTGTATATTTTGAGACAGAACAGGTCTTACGGGACACATTTCCCCAATAATTCCCCAAATATCCGGCTGAAATACAGTTATTTTTAACGTTATGCAGTCATTAACGGCTGTAATCTGATTTAATTTGCTGTTTATATTACTCCTTGAATACATCATGTAATAATCGCGCTTAACACACTCTGACCAATCGTGGAGCAGTACCCGGATAAGACTAACCAATCCAAGCGCAGGAGGCGGGACTTTTTCAAAACAGGTGGGTTAAATAATTGCCCTGCACACCGTTTCCTAGTCTCCTGGATCAACCAATCAGTGAGCGCAACGTCAAAATATGAGCCAATCGTAGATCATCACGATTCAATTTGTCGTCCAATCAGGTGCGCACACACACCCCATTAATAAGGATACACGACAGTTTCCATAAACAAATCACACACCGCCTTATTGGAGTTATTGAACCGCTTCAGCCTAATTTTACACAGAAACTACACTTAGATTCAAATTTGGAGAATTAAATTAGAAATCATTTTTATATTAATAACTAGAATGTGTACAGGGGCGCTTGGAAATCTGTGAACTCTTTTTACTCAATATCTGCATAAATACGAACTAAAACATCATCCGATTTAGATATTTGGTCATTTTTTATTGAGGAAAATTATCCAATATTACATATCTGCGAGTGGCAAAAGTATGTGAACACTTGATTTCAGTATCAGGTACAGAACAGTATCTCCGTACAGAACAGCTTTAACTCACAACTGCTCACTTCAGGTCCTTCCACAACATTTGTACTGCATTAAGGACTGCATTGCTTCGACCTGGCAGTTCCAAAACATCAACTTTATCCTTCTTTAACCAGCCTTTGGTAGAACATGACCTAAGTTTTCTTGAGATTAGTTCACCAACAGCTGTCCTGATATTTTCCTTTAGAAATCATTGTTCCATCAGTAATGGCATCCCTTCATGGCCACAATTTGCGTATATCTATATAATACATTGTTTTTTATTGAAATAAAAGGTTTTACCCAAAGGTTTGGACACTTCTGGTCAACTTTTTGTTTTGTTTACTTCTTAAATGAAAATAGCTTTACTTTGCATGGAACAAGCTTAAATATAACGCATTACTTGTTACACATAAGTGTTCATTTAGAAGACAAAACGTGACACTTATCTCCTGAGACAGTCTAGTACATAACCCATTAGACCACCTCATTTCATACTTACACCTGTTGTGCTCGTTTGCAGACACGTTTGCTCCATCTAGTGGTGGCAAAAGCACAATACACTAATCAGTGTAAAAACAAGATGGAGTATGGAGTTAGGAAATGTACAGTATACCGTTACTACACGGTGAAGAAATCGCAGGGCTTTGAATGCACGGTGTTGAGGAAGTAGTAAAAATAGTAACTCGGTAGAAATGACTAATGACGTTTTAAGAATGTACAGGCGATTATTTTACTCATTGCTTCTGGGAAAAGTGATCCCTTTACTCAATACTTTTAGATTACTTGTACATTAAAACTCATCTGTAGCAACTAGTAAGTACAAATATAACTGACAACAGTCTTTAAAAGCTTTATTTAAGAAAAAAACATCATTTGACCAGGAACGCCAAAGACTTATTTAACCTCCTGAGACATTTTTAGGGTCTGGATACGGACTCGACTGCTAAAAGAGTTGGTCTTGACTTGACCTGTGTGTCCCGGTGTTGTTCTTGATTCAGACTCGGCTTTAGTGGTCTTGACTATGACACTGTGTGTTTCCTCCTGAAAGTGGCCACTGTCATTTGGAAACAGCGTTGTCTTGAACGGGTGCACTTGGTCTGCAACAGTGTTTAGGATTGGTGGAGATTTCCCAGCATAACTTTGCCCAAAGCATCACAGTGTCAGTGGGTTTAATGTTATGGCTGATCAGTTTAGGTAGTAAAAGTAGTTTTGAATTAAGCTTTACTTGTGGCACACAAAAACATTTCTGCTGAAGACGAGTTGAAGGCTAATAAAACAGTTATGGTCATATGAAGTGTTAGGGTAATGCTGCTTTAGCTTTCATTATGTTAGAAAAAGATATGGACATCTATTGCTGCTCGGTTTCCTTTATTTAGCTGGACAATGATTTTTGAGAAGAGATGAGAATGGGCTTCCCATTGAGCTTGGTTCCTTTTTAAGGTTTTTTTTCCAGTATACATTTTAGCCAGGTCTTCTTTATGGCCTTAGGCCTCTGATTTGGGTTCTAGACTCTAGTCTTGTAAAGCTGTGTTGTGTCAATCTCTTGTTAAAAACACTATAAACAAAAATCAAATCAAACTCTAAACTGACAGTGTGTCTTTTCCAGTTCAGTCTTAGCTCAGACTTAACAGATCCGGGCACCATAACCAAACGTCTGTTTGATGGCATCAAAGTAGTATCTCTGCCAGCCCTCCTTCATCCTCTCCTCTTCGTTACTGGGAACACCTTTGGCTTCCAGGCTCAAATCGGTCTCAGTGCCCCGGTCCATGAAGTTCAGAGTGACGGTGGAGAAGTGTCCTACGCAACAAGGACATCCATTTTATTCATTTGTTCATTCATTCATCTTCAGTAACACCATTACCACTCACTGCTTCCATAGCCTGGAAACATGCCACAAATCAGGGACATTTCTCCTGACCAGTTACAGCTAGTAGAATAGGGTACAAATAATTGTTTATACTAGTATTCCTGACTCCTGATGACTGATTGACAACTGCTTTTGATGTTCCATCATTAAAAGGAGAAGCTGTGCTTACAGTTAGGGAAAATGAAAACGCATTGTCCAATAAATGATGAGATGTTTTCTTCTGTACAAAACACACTCAACTCACTACAAGTCAGGGCGTGGCTCAAGATGATGCGCAAAAGCCATTTGTCCGAGGTGTGTTATTTTGTAGTTCTGTTAAATCAGCCAGTACATGATCATGCCATAGACACCCAGAGACACACAGGCTTCAGTGGGTGTCTATTAGCTCCGTGTCTGATGCTTCAAATCAGATTCTGAATGCAGGATGGGTTGAGTTTAATATTTATAGTGCGATATTACAGTGAAAGACTTAGTCATTTGATACTCTAAATATTGAATTTCAACAAGATTAATCAATTTTGTATGACAGCCAGTTTCAACCTCACAATCCAATTTGTTGAGAAGCGTTCCAATACCCAAGCATTCTTACTGAATTTTATTTTTATTTTTAGTCCTTTTGTCCTTAAATATTTGCTTATTTGCAGTTTGATTTGCACCCTAACATTACCTGGTAATGTTTTATAAACCTTTTCTAACATACTGTGTTAGAGCAGGGTAGGGAGTTGTTACCATCGGGAGTAGGACCCATTTTTTTGCGGAAGGTACTGTCAGTATTAAAGAGCATTCAGTATGAAATTCATGGCTGAGTTTTGTGAAAGCAATAGAAGAGTTGAGGCTGTGCATTGTTGTGAATAACTTCTCGGCTGCGATGATCTATGGCACTCACCTTTGGCTTCTCCCTGCGACCAAATCAATCACAGCCGTACTATTACTCACAATAACACACCCCCTCTTGTTTTCTATTGCTTAAATGTAAACACAATGTCAAAAAATTATTCTTTCATATTAACTTAAATTGTGGGGGGAAGCCGGGCTTCCTGTGTTTTCTTAAAGCTACTGAACAAATGACAGACTTAACCTACCTGCAGGCCATGTCAAAAACCTCCACCTCATGACAATCTTCTGGTCTGGAACCTAGGAGTTAAAAACGTAGATCATATCAGAAATCTGTCACCAGTCACTGGTAATGGCAGTGCAGGATGAGGTTTATCCTCACCAGCTCAGCAAACTCTCCATGAACGTTTCCCTCCAGCAGCCGAAATTTGCCGCCGTTTTTTTCTTCTACAAAAGCAGCAAGGTGTGTGAACGCCTGAACCATCTGATGAACGGAACAAATACAGGCTGTTCAGTACTTACTAAAGTAAGTCTTTGGTAATGTTTTATAGCATTACTTTCAAGCAAAAAAGCCCTTTGGTGTTTGCATAAAAAGAAATGATTTGATGATGAACGCTACAGTAATAAATGTACATAACAGAGTTCAGCAAAGACGTGAAGGAATACCTGCTATAAAACTGCTTTATTATTTAATATTTCCTTGGTTCTCTCAAGTATTTAAATAGCTATTCCTTAAACGTTGTATATATTTCCTGCTACTACATTTAAATAATTAAGAATTCTATGAACAGGGCAACAGGTGGCACAGTGGTTAGCGCTGTCGCCTCACCTCCAGAGACCTGGGTTCAAGTTCGCTGCCTGTGAGGAGTTTGCATGTTTTCCCAATGGGTTTCCTATGGATACTTTAGTTTTCTAAAGTATCAAAACATGGAAAAGCAATGCAAAGCATGGTATGTACATACAGTGGAGTGAAAAAGTGTTTGCCCCTTTCCTGATTTCCTAATTTTTTTACATATTTGTCACACTTATGTGTTTCAGAACATCAAACCAATTTAAATATCAGTCAAAGACAACAAGTAAACAAACACAAAATGCAGTTGTTCGCTCCCCCTTGTTAAAACATAACTTAACTATGGTTTATCACACCTGAGTTCACTGTCTCTAGCCACACCCAGGCCACACCTCTTCTCAATCAGGACATCACTTAAATAGGACCTGCCTGGCAAAGTGAAGTACACCAAAAGATCCTTAAAAGCTACACATCATGCCGAGATCCAAAGAAGTTCAGAAACATTTGAGAAAGAAAGTAATTGAGATCTATCAGTCAGGAAAGGGTTATAAAGCTGTTTCTAAAGCTTTGGGTCTCCAGTGAACTACAGTGAGAGCCATTATCCACAAATGGAGAAGACATGGAACAGTGGTGAACCCTCCCAGGAGTGGCCGGCCGACCAAAATTACCCCAAGAGCGCAGCGACAACTCATCCAAGAAGTCACAAAAGACCCCACAACAACATCCAAAGAACTGCAGAAATCGCACATTATGTGATATGGCTCTCTTTCTCTCACAAACACATTTATGGAATGAGAAATTGCCTTTTCTGTGACAGCACAACATATTTCCTGTTGACACAATTAGGTATTTTCAGGGTATTTTCCCTTCTCTTAATGTGTCCCGAAGATTTCGCCCGTGTGTTTTTCACAACTAATAAAACAAAAATACGAGTGAAGATGAGTACAAGCTCTAGTTTGTTTTTTGTGATCATGAACAGATCAGAATGCACTTAGATAAATAATAAATGATTCCATCCAGTCCCTGTGAGCTTTATCACCATCATTCTCCAGCCTTTCAGTTCAGTTCCACCAGATCTTTTCTTTAATATCCATGTTTTTAGACATAGCCTGTTGCTCGTCCTATAAGCTCTTGATGAGCTGTTCTGCCCGGCAACCGAGTTCTGATTGGTCAGCCTGATTTTAACACATCAGAACAACGCAGAAATTAGAGCGGGCTTCAATTAAACATGTGACGCAGCGTTCTTTGTTCTTTTTCAAAACTTGGTGTGCGTTTTTTCCATCCGTAAAAATCAAACTTGGTGTGAAAAGTCCTTAAAGAACATGTCGTGGTGTCATGAGGAGCAATTGAAAGAACGTCCCTCACCTGCTGGTTGAGGAAGACCCTATAAAGCTCTTCTGATGATGTCAGGAAGGTCTCTTTCAGACTGAAGCTGGTGGTTGGGATTTTGACTCCAGAGCTGGCAGATTTAGTCGTGGCTGAGGAACCGATCTATGCATAAATAAAAAGATTAAGATGTCAGTAATGCATGTTTTAGGGACAGGTAGATCTACAGTATGGTGCAAAAGTCTTAGGCCACCATTAGTTTAGATATATCATTGTTTTAGCAACGATATAACGACCATATATAATAATTTCTCAGCCTTTTTATTAGAATACAAACAAAAAATACAGAACATTTGTATAGTTTTAACTGAAAAAATGAGAAACAAACAGCTTCTACAGGCAACAGTGGTTTGTAATTAGTGTTTCAAGTCAAGTCAAGTCAAGTCAGATCTATTTATATAGCGCTTTTTACAATGGAGCATTGTCTCAAAGCAACTTTACAAGTTTAGATTATCTCCTAATAACTACGTCCAATCCCAAATTGAGCAAGCCTAGGGCGACCGTGGCAAGGAAAAACTCCCTAGTTCTAGGAAGAAACCTTGGGAGGACCAAGACTCAAAAAGGGACCCAACCTCCTTGGGCGGCGTAGATGATAAATCTAAGAGCGAACTAAAGTCATGGAGTCAAAGTTCGAATAGAATGTTTCCTCCCCTTACACTTGAGTAATAGGAGCATCTGGCAACTTCTTCAGGATGCCAAGTTGACCTTTCTACAGTCCGAAGAAGCTTGATCAGGAATGATCTTTTTGGAAGGGTAGCAACCAAGAAACCACTTATTCAGAAGGGGAACAAGGTGAAAAGGCTAAGATATGCTAAATCTCACAAAGATTGGAATGAAGATCCATGCTTTCATGTTGTTTACGCCAAATTCTGACCCGACCATCCGAATGTCGAATGTCGGAAATCGAGACTCGTCAGACCAGGTAACGTTTCTCCAATCTTCTATTGTCCAGTTCTGGTGAGCCCGTGTGAATTGTAGCCTCTGTTTCCTGTTCTTAGCTGACAGGAGGGGCACCCGGTGCGGTCTTCTGCTGCTGTAGCCCATCTGCTTCAAGGTCCGATGTGTTGGTTGTTCTGAGATGCTCTTCTGCATACCTCTTTAACTCTTCTGTTGCCTTTCTATCAGCTTGAACCAGTCTGCATTCTGCTCTGAGCTCTGGCACCAATGATGCATTTACACCCAGAGAATGCCCTCATGGTATTTCTCTTTCAGACCTTCTCTGTAAACCCTAGAGACATGGCGCCGTGAGTGAAAATCCCGTCGATCACAGTTTCTGAAATAAATACTCAGACCAGCCCGTCTAGCACAGGTCAATCAAAGCCACTTAAATAACTGCCAGTTTCTGCTCCATGTGATTGCTGATTAGATATTTGCCTTAACAAGCAGTTGAACAGATGTACCAATAAAGTGGACCGGGAGTGTATACTGGGATGTTCAAAGAATAAAGCTCTAAACCCTACCTGACTTTTACCCAGGTTGACGTTGGTCTGTGTCTGCTGCTGCTGCCGTGTGTTGACACCATTTGCAATTGGTAGGATCATCCCATGGGAGAACTCTATAAAGACAAACCGCATGCTGACAGATCTGATCAGGCTACCCAAAGTCCGACGCCGAAATATGAAGTATTACTTTATTAGGCATAAAGGCCGACCTTTCTTCAGGTGGGAGACGTAGCTGCCCAGAGCCAGTTTGATTTGCTTCTCACCCTCCTTCTTCATGAGGGCAGTTAGAGGTGTGATCGGCTGGTCCTGACACGCCATAATACAGATCTGTACAAACGCGGGGATAGGTAAGGGTTTTAAAAAGTGTAAAGTACGATAAAGACAGCCACATATAATCTATGAAGTTCTGCTATTCAGTGAAAAGTGTTTTAGTATCATGTGAATCTTAAATTGTTTTTTATCATAGCATCCCTGTATTTAAGTATTTTGTCATGGTATCTGTACTTTACTTGATTAGTTCTGTACCTTTATACTTTTTACTTTTACTTACTTCATTTTAAACGAAACATCTGTACGCTTTACTCATTCCACTTTCAAAAATGACGCAGTAGGTAGTTATGTAAAATATATAAGCCTTATCAGGCTAGTAGTACTTATACTTAAGTAAAGATCTTGTGTACTTCTGACACCTCTGGCCAGTGCTGCTCCGGCAAAAGCCTATAGGTTAAGAACCCCTGATCTACATAACTAAGATACTAAAGTGGGAATAAAGGGAATAATTTAATTTTTACAGCATTTAGCAGATGCTCAACCTAAGAGCAATGTAAGACTGATACAATCCAAGCAATGGTAGGTTAAGGGCCTTACTCCAGGACCCAACAGAGCAGAGGCAGCTTGGCAGAGGTGGAATTTGAACCCTGAACTCTGAATAATGAAAGCCAAAACCCAGCTCTACAAACCCAGGTGGGAGAGACCGCAGCAAATGAGTGAGGGTCCATTTCTGTGCAGAACGTGTCTTTTCCCTCAGCCCATGTACCGCCATGGAATGGCATTTCGTGTGGCCGACATGCGGCCCAAAGTCCAAACATTATAGTGCCTAGCAACAGCTGAGCCCTCAACATCAACAAAATTTGGCCCTCAACATCACTGACATTGCCCTGAAGCAGCCACTGCCTGTACATTATGGATTTAGCATGTTCTCCCGCGTCTGCTTAGGTAATAAAGAACACTATGTAACACAAGTTTTGTTCCCAGCTTTTTAATGTTATATTCCAATTGCTTATGTCTAAAACAAATTAAAAATTGCTTACATTCATCATAAACTTCACTTTTGTGACCACGGCAACGAAAATTATGAATTTTTATTATAGAAACAGGTCACCAACAGGCATGCCGAAGTATGCTTTGAAGGCCTCACACATCTTAGCAGATGCTTCCACAGAGTACTTTTTCGCTCTTGTCTTTATAAAATGGCCACATGCAAAGCAAAATGCGTCTGCTGGATGTATGCAACCTCTTGATGGCATCTAAATTGACTAAGTTGCTGTGTACTGTAAGGAAAAAGGATGTCTCTCCAAACTCGATAAAAATGGTCAATCTTTATTCCATACAGTATCAAAGTACAAGAGTGTACTGAGGATTCAGCAGAGCAAGACTGATCACCTGGTAGCAGAGTAACACACAATATATACATTTGAAAGGAGTGGTCCTTCCTAAGCTCCTCCTGTAATGGGTGTGGGGTGAAATGTGAATACTGTCGTTATCAGAATCTGAATAGAGAATGAATTCACACCTGTCTGTCTAGGTCAGTTCCCCTTTGTCTGTAATGGCTGTTGCCCACTTACTATGCCATCCCAATCAATTAGATCATGTTTCTCCGTCTCTCAGGAAGGGCTATAGTGGCCCTATAGAACTGTAGTTATACAGCTACCTACAATTCTGTATAGTCCCAGAAAGTTCTAGATAATTCTGGACAGTTCTAGAAACTTCTTGATAGTTCTCACAATTCCAGAAGCTTCTTAAGTATCTTGAAATATGGCGAATATCCTTAAAAATAGATCCATTTCAAAATATCATTGCGCTGACCATAAAAGCAAAGTTTACAGGGAATAATAACTTTTTTTCTATTCATTTAGGGTACAAACAATCAGGAAAACACACTTAACAACTGGGAACAAAAAATCTTTTGAAAATTGTTACATGGTGGAATCAAAGACGTCTAAAGTTAATTGGGATCTCTAAAGTGTCACTTACATCCAGGTCGTCTGTGTCATTTTCGTCGGACAGGTTGAGCACCTCTATGTTCCCTTTGTACTTAATTCCATTTTTAGCAGTGCCTAAAAGAAAATGAAAAGACATACAGTATAAGAAATACAGTATAAGACTCTGGATAAATAAACACACACTGGACAGCACAGATCTACCGGTCCATGAAGCTTTAATGATCCACTCGTAGAAAAAGATGAGTTTCCCCTTGCGGTTGTTAATGGAAGCCTCTCCTTCGATTGAGCCGACGTCTGTGATCTGACAGAAGCCGTCTTCGTTCTCCACGCAAACCCTAAGAAGAAGCTCGTTCAGTATGTCCTGCGACCAGCTCGACACGTCCCGCTCTGTCCTGTAAAGCACCAGAAGGAAGTGCACTTGTTTGAGACAGCTGATGGAAGATACAATCCAAGCAGTTGTGGGTTAAGAGTCTTGCTCAAGGACCCAAAAGTGGCAGCTTGGACCTTCCTACCACAGTTTATTTTGTATAGGTGCTGTTCACTCTTCGAGTCTTACAATCCATCTTGTTTGCTTTGTTCACAAAGCTTTGTGCAGGACTCCTGTTAGACCATACAATTAAAAAAGTCACAGCAAAGGGAAAGGCTTTCTCATACATGCCCCCCAGTTATGGAATAACCTCCTCACTTTGGTTCAGGACTCCCAGTTTTCAAGTCTAGACCGAAAACATACATATTTCCTTGCCACTGTCACGCTGTCACTGTCACTGTCAAAAGATCTCTGTCAAAGTCAAAGCACATGTACGGAACACTTTGTTTATTTGCATTTTCCTCACTGTCCCAACTTTTTCTGATTTGTGGTTGTATATGACATAAATGCTTGGTTTGGGAACCTGGTTAATGGGACAATGTCATGCTGGAGTACCTCTGTTCTTTAGGACGCTGGGTGCTCAGAGTTTCCCTAACAAAACTGTGGGCTGTTCACTAGCCATCTGCGGCGCATGTCTCCCTGTCTGGTTTCTAAATATGGCTCATGAAGATATGCCAGATGTATTCCAAGAGCCCTAGGGTAAAAATATAGGATAGTAGGCACACATAAACGCACAGATACAATATAATGAAGGCAATTAATTAAAGAAAATAATAATGCAACAGTAACGATAGACTAAAGATAATGATCCTGAATTAATGGTTGATGATTAATAAGCTGAGCGACTTATGTTCACGAATAGCCCGTTATGTAAGACAATATAAATAAATAAATTAAAAGTATCTAACACCCGAAAAACCTGAAGTTTCACAAAAGTTTGAAAAAACCAGAAAGAAACCAAGCCGCAGACTTTCATCTAAGAACAAAGAACAGCACAGTAGCGCACGGCGGACCGGGTCCAGAGACTCGGTTAGATAGACGTCAACTCGTTCGATGCAGTTAAATCCAGCTCGTATTTACCTTTACAGATAGTAAGCTAGAAGTACAGAGATGCCTGAACCCACAGCTGCAGTTGTTAACGTTGGTAGGGCGTCCGATCGTTCCTCACGATCCAGCACGGTCTCCGTCTCCCCACTTCGCATGACGGCACGAACACCAGCCCGAACGCAGCTGCTCAGAGAAGGTGGGTTGACACCAAGTTTAAACCTCTAAAGCCTCTACAGTAGCTGGCAGTTCAGTTAAGGTTAAAGACGTAAAGCTTGGAAATGATGAACTTCTGATGAACTTCTGTATGAGTAAACAGCTAGTAGAGTTCAAACAGAAAGTGCAGTGTAGGTAGAAGGGATCTGCCCTCACCGCTTATTATTAGGAAAGCGCAGAAGCATGGATACTGGACAAAATGTCATGTCCACCTGCATGGAAGAGACAAGAGCTTCAACATTATATCTAATCTATCCGCCTATATATAAAGGCCTATATCTATATATAGTTATTATTATAACATGCTTAGTAGTTATTAGTAATTTTAACAGATTATAGAGAATAAAATTCCCTCTTTCGTGAAATAAAAAATGCATTTCATTGGGAAAAGTGATGTTATTTTTCCAGCACTTATATCACACTTACTCAGGGGTTCACATTAAGATCCAGGAAACAAATGTAACAAATGATTCCACTCTTTCAGGATGTACCGCTGCCTGTGCCCAATTCCTTGGGTAGATCAAGACCCCTCAGACCGGGATTTAGGGGCGGAGTGGGGTTGCGGACAGGATACTTTGCTTAAATAATAAGGCACTTGGGTGCTTTGCTAGCTCACCATCGCAGGGATCAGGGTTCAAAATCTCTGCCGCTGCCTTTCATACTGTTCAGACACACTGCAGGCACGAATTGCTGTGGACCTGAGGGAGCGGAGGCTGATCCCCAGCATGGCCAGCAGGGTGACCCTAGTTTTGATTGCTATGACAGAACCAAAGTTCCTGCAACCCTGTGAGGTAAAGCATGGAGTACATTAAATGAGAGAACACTTGAAAATAAAACAGTGTCGGTTTAATATCCAAGATCAGAATTGTACAAGATGTAATGATCACATTAAAATATAAACAAACAAGCAAATAATACGTAATAAATAAATAAGTCAGGATTTCCCTCCAGTATTATCATTACATTTACATGTAACATTAAGAACCAGGATTACAAGATATTAATAAAAATAAATAAAATAAAGGTCGTCTTAAATACAATAAAAAATCTAATATTAAAAATCTAAATTAAATATAATGAATGTTTTCCATCAAAAAATAGTATCATTTTATTTTAGTAACTAATGGTGCGTTTACAAAATCTTAAGAACAGTGGTGCTGAAAGTTGTGAACCTTTTAGATTTCTATATTTCTGCAGTAAATTATGAATAAAACATTATTCGATTTTCACACAAGTCCTAAAAGTAGATAAAAAGAAAACCAGTTACACAAATGAGACAAAAACTATTAACTGGTCATTTAGTATTGAGGAAAAGGACCCGACCCCCAAAAATGACCCAATATGTACATATTAGTGAGTGGCAAAAAGTATGTGAACCTCTTAGGATTAGCAATTAATTTGAAGTGAAAATTAGAGCAGGTGTTTCTGTTTACAATCAATGGGATGACACAATCAGGTGTGAGTGGGCCACCCTGTTTTATTTAATTAAGAACAGGACTATCAAAGTCTGCTCTCTCACAACACATGTTTGTGGAAGTGTATCATGGGAACGAAAACAGGAGATTTCTGAGGGAGCTCAGAAAAGAGCTGTTGATGCTCATCAGCTGAGAAAAGGTTTACAAAATCCATCTCTAAGAGTTGGACTCCACCAATCCACCGTCAGACAGATTGTGTACAAAATTGGAGGAAATAAAGACCCATGTTACCCTCCCCAGGCGTGGTCAACCAACAAAGATAAAAAATAGATCACTCCAAGAGCAAGGAGTGTTGTTGTATGTTAATAGTTGTCGAGGTCACAAAGGACCCCAGGGTAACTTCTAAGCAGGCTGAAGCCTCTCTCACATGGCTAATGTTGATGTTCTGGTCATTTCCTAACTAAATAAATTACAAAGTATAATATTTTTTTTTCCTCCATTTGTTTAACTGGGTTTCTCTTGATTACTTTTAGACTTTTGTGGAAAATCTGATGATTTTTTAGGTCATATTTATGCAGTGCAGAAATATAGAATATTCTTAAAGGGTTCACAAACTTTCAAGCACCACGTTACCTTAAAGTTTAGTTGATAATATTTTGTGGGGGAAACTTACGTTATTTATACTCCATTGTTCTGTTTGACATAACTATTTAATTCTTAAGAAATTTCCATCTGTAAGTCCTGAGTTTTGTGAACCAACATTAGCTCTATTAAAATAAAATGATAGAAATATAGAAATATAATTAGGAAATTCTATAAGGGTTCATAAACTTTCAAGCACCGGCTGTAATAAGTTATGCGGATAGGTTTAAATCAGTTTTTCTTCCTCCACAATATTAGAAGAAAAAGTGTAGGTAAGTGTGAGCCCACCGGCTAAACTTTAGGAATCCAGGGATTACAAGATTCACATTTCTACAAAATAAAATAAAGACGTTTTACGGTCTTTTTCAGGGTTAGCTGACAGTTAAACAAACCCAAAAGTAAAATGTTACAGAACATGACGAATTATTCAAAACTTTAAAAAAATATTAATAAATATAAAAACTGTGTCGTATTGTAGAGTTCACAAGGCTAAGAAGCATCACGTCATTATAGAACCCCTTACTTACCATAATTAAATTCATCCCTTTAACCTTGGATTTACGTACCAAAATCTTTTAAATGTGCAGTTATTAGGCCCCTGATTAAAAAACCTATCTTGACCACTTTACTGTCTAAACTTATAGGACAATAATTCTAACATTCCTTTTATCTCTAAGGTTCTAGAAAAAGTTGTCTTCCCAACAAACTATGATCTTATTTTTTTTTTTTTTTTTTTTTTTTTTTTGTTTTTTTTTGTTTTTTTTTTTTACACAGAAAATAATATTCATGAAACATTTCAGTCAGGAATTCAGATCCAACCGACAGTAAGGGAAACCGCATTTAGATAGTTAGGGTAGTTAATGATCTGTTTAAATGTCCTCCGAAATGGGATGGTCTCTTTCCTTCGTTCTTTTAGACCTTAGTGCAGCATTGATAATGTAGATCATAATATTTTATGGAAAAGCTAGATAGAAAACACAGTCGTATTAAAGGACTCGCACTCTCTGGTTTGAATCCTATCTGAGTGATCGCTCGCAATTTGTCCTTGTGAAATAATTCATTGCTCGGATACTACAAAAGGAAAGTATGGCGTGCCCCAGGGAGGTCAGTGTTGGACCTCTCCTATTTTACTCTTTACATCTACCATTTAGGGAATATTATTGAGAAAAAATGCGACCTCCCCCATTAAACTTCCACTGAATGCAGGACGACCCACGTGTACATATCAGCAAACCAAACAAAATCACAGGACCAGTAAGATTGAGGATTGTATTAACGACATAAAAGACTGGATGCGTGTAACTTTCTTTCTACGAATTAACGATTTAACAACTGAAGTATTACTTGTTGGTCCAAGGTGCAAGGGGAGCTGACTAAACTGGTAAATATTAACGTTTCTCTGTAACCCCCAGCTCAGTAGTAAAAAACTGGGGTTTCACAATGGATTCAGACGTTCTCTTTTGATGCACATATTAAGTGACATCACCAGAGTTTGGCTTTTTTTCAACTGTGTAATATCTCAAAAAAATAAGAAAATTACTTTACGTTAATGATGCTGACAAACACGTATCCAGCATTATAACTTTCAAGGTTAGATTACGTAATGCCTTTTCGCTGGTTGTCTGGTAATCCTTAACAAGCTCAGTTGGTACAAAAATGCAGAGCAGCACGAGTGCTTGACTAGAACTAGGAAGTTGACGTATTAGTCCCGTTCTATCATCTTTGCACTGGCTGCCTATTAATTTCGTACTGATATAAAAATTTTATGACTAACCTATAAAGCGCTACATGGCCCTGGCACCGCGATTTAAGTGAACTAATTCAGGCTTATAAACCCATCACGCTTACTTTTGTCACAAGGTGCAGGTTACTTGTAGTCCCTAGGTTAAGAAAGTCAATGCAGGGGGAAGGAGCGTTCTCATACATAGCCCGAACCTTTAGAATAGCCTCCCTAGGTCACTGTTCGTGATTCAAACTCGCTCTTGATCGTCAAGTCCCAGATTTAAAAACACACGTTTACTCAAGCTTTGGGGAGCATTAAAACAATATTTGACGTTCTACAAGTATGTTTACTTAAAATCATGTTTTTAACACATTTTTGTGTTTCTCTATTTCCGAGATGGCGCGGGAGGGGACACAAAACCCTGGTCGGGTTTTGTGCCTGAGGATGTAGCTCACGGTTTTCATCGCTGCTAAGGACAACACCGCCTCTCTCCACTCCCCCACAGCGACTTGAGGATGAAGTTCTTAGATCCAGTGTGCAGTGACAACTGCCTTTTCTTACCCATCTGATGAACATACTGTTTTAATCCTCTGGTGGACTCTCTCTGTTCCAGTCCTCATACATACTCAGTTACCATCACAGGGTAAATAACCTCCGGGACACACCACAAAAACATATTGACTATTCCCACATGGGACTACCTGTTCATTCAAAAACCTAATCATTTCATAACTTTATATGCTATAGATTTTTATTCTCTATTTTTATTAGTTCAATCATCTTAGTCTATATAATTATTCTATTATAATTTTAAAATAGGGTATTATCTGTAATATACTCTTCAATTATTGTATTTTAACAATCTAGGGTGCCCAAGGAGGTTGGGTTCCCTATTGAGGCCTTGGGTCCCCCAAGGTTCTTCAATAAGGTTTGGGAGTTTTTTCCTTGCCACTGTCGCCCCAGGGCTTGATCAACTTGGGCTTTGATTAAATATTTGTTAAAGCTGCTTTGAGGACCAATTCTGTGTTGTAAAAAGCGCCTATACAAATAAATTTGACTTACTTGACTTGACGTCCAGCAGGCGGCCTGTAGGTATAAACAATCGACTCCGGGACTTAAGGGAAGTCCACGTCAGATTTCAGGAAGTTTCTGTGGTTTGGAAATACATTCTAATGAAAGCATAAATTTGTCCAAACATATCTATTTATAATCGGACTCATTTGATGTGGTGAAACAGGCTCATAAGCTCACTCATTATTTGGTAGATTGTAGGCCTACATGAAATTGCTACAGTGTGTAGATACTATTACTACCTGTATTGTTGGCTACTGAATATAGGAGCGCTGATATGAGTGGATCAGACACAGCAGTGCTGCTGGAGTTTTTAAACACTGAGCCCATTCTCTGTTCTCTCCATCAGACACATCTACCTTATCGCTCCACCTTGTAGATGTAAAGACAGAGACAGTAGCTCATCTGTTGTTGCAGTTTGTGTTAGTCATCCTCTAATCCTTCATCAGTACTCACAGGATGCTGGTGGCTGGATATTTTGGGTAGATGAACTATTTTCAGTACAGCAGAGACACTGAGGTGTTTAAAACTCCAGCAGCGCTGCTGTGTCGGATCCACAGAATGATCCACACAGTACAGTATACTCTGAGAGCCTGAACAAAAAGTATTACATCAGTTACAGAGCATGTGCTTGTTCTGACCCCCAGCTTTTAATATACTCCAGGAATAAGAAATCTACAGGGAGCTTTGGATAAATAATTAAACCCAGACGAGCACCCAGTACACTCTGACTAATTTTAATGCTAAAACTCATTTAGGCTATTTGGAAGGCAATAAATTCAGCTTTCAATTTACTGTAGCAGAGATACACTATATAACCAAATGTTTGAGGATACCCTTATCCAGAGTGACTTACCATTGGTACTTTACAGTCCAAACACTTGCGGGTTAAGGGCCTTGCCTGAGGACTCAAAAGGGGCTGCTAGGCAGAGGTAAGATTCAAACCCTGGCCTTTCTCGTCCATAGTTCAGTAGCTTGACAAGTATTCTTGTAAGCTAAGGGTATTCGTTGTAGCTCACCTCACTTTGCTGCTAAAACAGCCTTCACACTCTGAGGAGCTTTCCACTAGACGTTTGAGACGTCGGGCTGATGTCAAACACCTAGTTGGCAGGTTTATTTCATCTCAAAGGTCTGGGCAGAGACAGGGGTGCACCTGTGTCTGGATGGACAATAAAGAAAATGTGGATCAAATGATCCTCACTGCTGGTGGCCTGTCTGGGCTGTCCAGCTCATGATCTCAACGATCTCTCACCAGGAGCTACACTACCCAAAAGTAGCCTTTTTATAGGGCAGCACTATAGGGGAAGCACTTTTACACCCTCTTGTGGTAAGTCCCGGCATCTAATCAGACCACACCAGCCATCATTCATATAGCTGCGAGCGAGAGAACCGCCTGCCGAGTTCTGCAGCAATCCCACATTTTCATCTGGGTGCTTTTATTATTTTTTTCCCCCAATAAGTATCATTAAGTTACTGCCTTAATGCTGCGATTAGAAATGAAGATGCATTTGCATTCTCCCCACCAGAATGAAGACAAAGACCACAAAAGGATTGTTACTTCAGTTTTTATTCAGACATACCGAGCTGCTACTGTAGCATTGCATAGAATATGAGCGATGCAAAAGGACGTTCCATTATTTACAGGACAAAGCTACAAACCTCCGAAAACAGCACGGTTCACGTGTCCATCGGTCGCTCAAAGACGTCTGGAGAAAGCTTCACGTACTGGGATCGCTTGCAAAAGACAGACAGCGCTTCATGTTTATTATATTGCACTTGGGACGAAAGTGACGTTTGAGGCGTGTGATTGATTCTCTCTCTTTTACAATTTCTTCAGGATATTTTATTAAACATGGCCAAGTTACAAAGACGTTGCTTAAAGCTCATCATTCATTGCTTTAGAAAATGGACAGGGTTCGTTACAAAAAGACACTCTTTCGAAGGAACGCGTTGTGCAACCGCTGCTCGCCGGCGAATCGCAGAGGCAGCTCTGTACTCCGCCACAGCCAGCGTTCAGTTCAGATGAGCGGACGTTTATCAGCTCCAAATTAAAAGCAGAATAAATTAGGCTCGTCGATTAAAACGGCAAAAATTGCGCACATAAACATCAACAAACCCGCCAGCCCGACACCACAGGGACCCTAACACCAGGGGGCACTCACAATAGGGCCGGAGAGCCTCGACCATGGCTGGGTGTAGCAGGGTTAAAACATGGACAGAAAACAATAAATAAAAATCACATCTCGTCGACGCAGTTTATCATCTCGGTGTGAAACAGTAAGAAGCTGCCAGAGTAACTGCCTGGTCCGAGGAAGATGATGTGACTAAAATAGGCTCTTCAAATCAGAACGAGATTTATACTTCATACAAATACTCATAAAAAAAATCTCTTCATACTCTGAATAAACTATATACACAGAAGCTACAAAAATCCCGGAACCCCAACCTGAAACAATTTCACTCTTAAATAAAGAATAAATTACACATTCGACCAGAAAAGAGCAAAAAAAAGGTAAAAGACGACATTAATATATTCACAACAAACTAAAATCAAAAGCTCTACACTTGATACAGCATCCAAAAGAGAGCGGTTGGAAATCGGCGCTATCGAGCCTCCGCTTTGCGTTTGTGGTTTTTGTTCGAAACGTGCTGCATCAGGACACGAGTGTAAACATCATGCGGGTCAGATTTCCCTGCTCGTCCCGTGACTCGGAGGGGAGGAGGCTCGCGAGCCCGAGTTTGTGGGAGAAGGAACAACAGGCAGTCTGCGCTCGAGCTCTTACAAACCCTCGTCCATTTAAACCTGAAGCGGGCTCAAACGTCAGCTGCTTTAAAATGTAAACAGCGCGAGACACACGAACAGCTTTCACATGACAGCAGATCGGGGACGGACTGTTACTCGCGGCGCCTCCCTTAACCCACACCGATTGGCCGAGAGGAAAACGTAGGCCTTGGGGCCCTGTTATAGGGGGCTGGGCTTGGCATTGTGACACGCGCATTCGCACGCACACACACAGCTGTTGCGAAACTCTCGACGTAGCCCTTTCCACAAGCGAGAGGCTCCACGTGACGCAA
Organism: Ancistrus triradiatus; assembly: GCA_025084515.1. Taxonomy (NCBI): domain Eukaryota; kingdom Metazoa; phylum Chordata; class Actinopteri; order Siluriformes; family Loricariidae; genus Ancistrus; species Ancistrus triradiatus. The sequence continues at coordinate 77,472 of JAJAGP010000799.1, read as the reverse complement.
GGTCCGGACTCTGACTCCGCCGGGATCCCTCTTCCTTCCCCCGGCTCGATTCGGTCCCACCCTACCTCACACCACCCCAGGACGAGCAGCAAGGGGTGAGGAGTGTGTTTACACACACACACACACACACACACACACACACGTCAAGAGATGAGATTTGGACGGCGGCTCAAGCGACGTGTTTACATGAAATGCTGAGTAGCCACATTTCTTCCAGAAACGAAGCTCTTCTGTTAATTGCCCTCATTGTCCAGTTACTCAGTGGTTCTTCACCAAGACCTATTTATCGACCGGGACAAAATGGGACAGTAGACAAAAGCTCTCCTTGCTGGCTGCACAAGCATCTATTAAACCTTTAATTAAAGTTTGAAGAGCTTTTCACTTGAACAAGTCGGACGTCGGACGATATAATCTTTGCCTCCAAAGATTATACTACATCATATCAGTTTAGGGGTGTGATTTCAGACACTCCCTCAGTCTCGGTGTCCCGAGGCTCGCTTCAATGGCTATAGAGTTTCACTTCATTTTCACTTATTTCATACATTTACTGATTATCGTATTACATTGCTTTATTCGTGCTCTTAGAATTCATTTCGTACAATCATTTGAGGGTTGGGAACGGATTGACTTTACTTGTTGGGAATTTGATTCAGACTTTAAACTAATTAAGCTCGAATTCTGAGCTTTCAGTGCATTTCGGCTTCATGATGGAAATCTGATAATACTAAAACCTGCATTCAGCAGAAATCGTACTGAACTCTGATTCTGAGGAAAGCAGTGGCTGCGGCAACATTCGGTTGTTTTTCGCTTGCAATACATTTTTCAATAAGTTACATGAGACATAAAACGCGTTATATTAAATAAGCTTTGTGTTAAAGACCTCACCTGGCTGTAGCTCCATTTTAAGCACGTTTAAGACGCACCCCTCGGTCACTCCCCGGTTTACGAAAGAGTCCAAATAGATTTGTCCAAACGCATCCCCATCGGAAATCAGATCCAACCTGTACTGGTAACACCTCTGCGTGTTTGCATGCTTATGTTAAATTCTGAAGCGCCCTCTTGTGGATGTAGGAAATAAGATTTTAAACACGTTCACTGCTCTCCTATGCACTTTTTTAGAACTTTATAACCGTAAACCCTGGTAAGATGCTGCGAGTCGTGCAAAGGCACTTCAGTTTGGGGATTTGAAATACCGAGGATTTGGACAGGTTTAAATTGGTAGAAAAAAAAACAAACAAAAAAAAACAGAAGTATTAATTTGGCTACACTAAAAGGTCCATGCAGTGGGTCACCTTAAACCTTCGCCTGCTTAGCGTTTACATTTAGTCATTAAGCAGGCGCCCGCATCCAGAGCGACTTACAACTGACACACTTTCTGTCTCAGGTCTTACTCAAGGATTTGAACCCTGGATCTTCTGGTCCACAGTTCAGCACCATAAGCCACCACTTCATTAAGACACCGGGACATGAAATTAGTTTTAAGTCGCTCTAGATGAACCTGAGGTCAAACCCAGCAGGCTTCACCAAGAAACCCAATAATGACCTTTTAAGCAAATACTCGATTATCGGTGCGCATGTAAATGCATTCTCCGCTACACACCAAGACCTGACGTTCATGAAACCGTGTAGCGAAAATGAAGGACATTCGAACTCAGCTGGCCCCAAACCTTGTAAGAACCACCGAACACCCTGCTACGCCTTAACCAGACAGGTTTTCTGTAGTGTCGTTACAGAGCAAAGGTCGGGGGCAGAGGTGCGTCTTGTGTTGAAGACTTGGCTTGTGTAGAAAGCAGAGCCGCACAATCAGCACAAAAAAAAAAAGAAAAAAAAAAAAAAAGGTGATTAGGGAAACAGGTTCAGGCAAGTCCAGGTGCCCACGGTGTTCACCGCGTTAGCCTTTGCCCTCATTTGCCGCGGTTCTTCACCCGGATGATCCCCTTGGCACTCGGCTCTATTCTATTTGGCAAAGGTTTTACACCGGATGCCCTTCCTGATTTACCGGGCTTGGGACCAGCGCTAAAAGTACACCCGCCTTTTCCAGCAGCTAGCTTTGCCCCTCTGTCCTCCTTTATAGGCACTAAACTCCAAAGACTCGTGTCTGACAATCAGGGACGCGAAGAAAGAACAGGACTATTCATTTTCCTGTAGGATCCAAATCGGAGCCCATGCAGGACGCTGCTTTGGCTTGAACCAAGCTTTCTGAAATTAGAGGGTCACCAGGACCGAGCAGGACATCTGGGACTGATACAGGGAGAGAGATTGCTCTTGGTGTTTGAGAGGTAGTGTTAAGTGTTAATTGTGCACGTCGCGATCGGACAGTTAGTGATAATGCTCGAATACAAACGCGTCTCTTGAGAAATGCTCGAGGAATCAGTTCAGAAAAATAGTCTCGACAAAAATCGATGCCCGCCGCGATTGTGAATTACCATTTTCCTCCGTACGGGTTCGCACACGTCCCTTAAATAATTCAGCGTCAATACGCTGGATTTTCACAAGTCCCTGCATATCTGGGTTTGCTTACATATGCCAAGTCTGCGCCCCGACCGCCGGACGGGTCAGGACGACGTGCAGCCTACAGTGAGTGTCCGCCGCGCCAGCCTCTTATAAATATAGCGGTTCTGTGTATAAAAATAAACATCGTTGGGTTAAATAAAAATTCAGATTTTTAGAAAACCTTAGAATTCCCCACAGAAATTTCGGGATGGCTTCAGAAAGGATCGGGTCTCACGAGTGGTTCAGGAGCGCACGAGGATCTCCATGATGTGGTCCAGGTCGCTGAGGTCGGCCAGGCAGAGCTGCAGGGTGCTGCCGGGGGTGCAGCTTTTGAGAGCGTCCTCCCCCGGACCCGATGCCGTGCCGCCCCCTCTCGGGGCGTTGACGGCCAGGGCCGAGATGTCCGACGGGTCGTACATGGACGTGTCGATGTCCTCAAAGATGTCGTCCAGTGGCAGGTCCGTCAGGTAGCTGGTGGAATTCGTGATCTCGAAAGAGCCGAACAGCGAGTCGGACGGCCTCGGGTCAGCCTCGGCCGATGGATCAGGCGGTTTGCTTTGCCCCTCAGGGTCGTCGCCTGACGTCAGCGAAGATGACTCCGTGCCGGAAAGCGGAGGGAGGTCTACAGCAGGGAGCTCGGGGACGTGCCGCGGTGTGGAGGGAGGGAACGCCAGGGGTGCGGGTGAGGGCGGGCAGGTTCCACCCTCGAGGCTCATCTCCTGCTGGATCTGGCGCAGGGTGTTGGCCAGCAGCACCGAGCGGTGAAGGCTAGGCTCGGCGTGCCGCTGGCAGCTCTGCAGCTTGTCTAGGCACAGGTCCAGCACCAGTTGCCTCTGCTGGGGGTACGGCAAGTCCAGCGCCGGATTCTCGCACTCGCCCAGCTTGCGCTTCACCCCGCGGCCCAGCTCGTACCTACAGCCGGAGAGAGGAAACAAAACAGCCTGGTGAAATACTACTGGGATTTGTAATAGTGCCGGGCAATAAGACCTCCAATCAGTATCAATTCATGGAGCGTTTTAGCTCGGTTACGGCTGATGATCGATTTTTTTTGTTATGTCGACCACTGAAATCCTTCGTGATTTCGTAGGATGTGGGAGCGGTTGTTTCATACCGTCTTATTGTGTAGCGTTTGTGAACATACAGTGGGAAACGGATTAGGAGAATTTGAAAAAAAGTATTGGCAGAATAAAAGGAAAAGACAAATCGATATAACCGACATGGGCAAGATTATGTAAGAATGTCAGTTTTGATTTGTACTAATTTGTAGTACAGATCATATAGAGCCATGGTTCCAAAACTGGGGCCCGTGCCCCCCTCAAGAGGGTCCGAACATCACAGGGGCTGTGCGAGATTGTCTGTTCTGAGAGGAGTTTGTGAACATACAATCTGGACACGTTAAATGAAATTAAAATAACACACTCACTGGAAAAACATCTGTATATAAATAATTTAAAAAAAGATATTATAAAAGATGTTTGATTTTTAGGTAAATGTTTAGTGGTCTCAAAAAGAAAAGAATCCTGCAGTTTGGCAGCGGTCGTCAGTAGGGATGGACCAATCTGACATCTTCAGTTCCGATACCGATACATAAACATCATGCTTGCTGAATTAACAAACCATGAACCTCATCATGTGGGAGAGACTTAAGGCATCAGTACTGACTTATGGTGGTAGCCTAGCGGGTTAGGTACTGGACTATGGACCAGAAGGTCCAGGGTTCAAATCCCACCTCTGCCAAGCTGCCACTGTTGGGTCCTTGAGCAAGACCCTTAACCCACAATTGCTTGGATTGTAAGACTGTATCAGTTATAAGTCGCTCTGGATAAGGGCGTCTGCTAAATGCTGTAAATGTAGATAAATGTAGATATACTTAAAACATAACCAATAACACGGATATAAATGTGCTAAACCGCTGTTTATTTGTCACTAAAATACAAATTGTGCAGCACCTTGGCACGGCATTCAAATAAAACAAGGAGTCAGACATCTTAAACTATATTCATATATTATTAATCAGTACTATTATATGTTTATCATTTGTTTTGTAGATTTGTTGGTCTAACTGGCATCACAGAATTAAAGCGAACGGATCGGTCCCATGGAATGGCTTGATTTTCAAGCCTGGATCCAGCTAATTTTGTTCATATCGGGATAGATATCCCATCGGCGCATCCCTAGTTATAATATTGAGGAACCTGGCTAAGTAGTTGGGTGTTCAGAGACGCTGGTAAATAAACAACATATAAAACCACTCTTGTCTCCATGTCAACCCAAACACTGGAATCTAACTGCGCCCTAATGGCTGAACAGCGAGCTCTGAAGGAGACGTCCATCAACGTGTAATCCATCCTGTTTGGACTGGACCACATCTCCCTTAAAAAGCAAAAGCAGAACCTTTCAAACCGGCACCAGGCTACTGTCGAGCGAATGTGGCCCCAACGTTAGAGACCAGAAATGATGCAGCTGCTGTAGAGGGGGAGGAAGCGGTAGAGGCTGTCCACCCCTCTCTGCACTCAGTGTAGTGTGGGTGGCTCAGCCTCCTCCATCCATCACGCTGTTGCACACAGAAAGACATCCCCTGCAGCTCCGGCCACAGACTGCTCCTTTTTTTATTGCAGAAAGCTTTTCCAGAGGAGCAGTTTCTTTGTGCACAGCCGGGAAAATGCGGTCCAACGTCCACTAGAACTGGCCTGAATTTGATCGCATCAGACAGAGGCAGGCTGAAGGGAAATTCAAAGAGTGACTCTCCAATGATGAAAAGCTAAACACTCTAAAATATAGCAGCAATTAAGACTTCATAAGTTACAAAAATGTCAAGCCATGTGCTTAACCTGGTACTGCTTCCAGCCAGAGGTTGCAGCTCCAAAAACAAAAGACCTTCCTCTTAATATTAAAGCATCTGTGGAAATGGCTCGGCCTGTCACGTTAGCAACTGTGTACCCGTGATTTAAAGTGAGTGGCTGCCATTAGATTGCCCTCTTCTGTCTGCTTGCCATGGCAACGACGGACGAGAGGCTGGAGACAGAGTGGTGTGCCGACTCCGCTCCTTTTGCTCGCTCGAAAAAAAGTACAACTGATGGAACCATAAAATGGGCACGACACGGTGGAGGCTGGTGGAGAGGCTGCCAGACCGGCTGCGCTCCATCACTGACTCGTGTTAACGTTACTTTAGTTCATATCCGCCTGCGCTTAAATAATTACTTAATGTACTTAGTAAGGAAAATGAACCTTCTGACACTAACATGAATTCAAACTAGTTACCTGTTAAAAAACCCATTTGATTCCACTTGTCGGTTCCTACTAACGCCTTTTATGCTCAAGTACATGGCCATGATTAGTGCAAAAATCCGTCTGTATTAAGGAGGCACCTATCTGCAGGACCGGTGCACCATGTAATCTGTACGTCATCACGTGGTTTTGTTTTTATGCCAGAGCATTAGCGGAAGACAGACGGATGCTCAAAAGTTTGGCACCACTGAGAGAAAACAAAGGCTAAATGTAATATAGTGGGGTTAAAAAAGTATTTAGTCAGCCACTGATTGTGCAAGTTCTCCTGCTTAGAAAAATGAGAGAGGTCTGTAATTTTCATCATAGGTACACTTCAACTATGAGAGACAAAATGAGAAAAAAAATCCAGGAAATCACACTATAGGATTTTTAAAGAATTTAATTGTAAATTATGGTGGAAAATAAATATTTGGATCATCTCAATTCTCAATAAAACATAACCTTTGTTAGCAGTGACAGTGGTCAAACGTCTTCACTCTTCTCTATTTTCTTCCTGGTGTCCTTCGACAGCTCATGGACATGGTTAAGTTTGGAGTCTGACTGTTTGAGGCTGTGGACAGGTGTCTTTTATACAGATACAGACTTCCATTAATACAGGTAATGAGTGGAGGACAGAAGAGCTTCTTAAAGAAGACGTTACAGGTATGTGAGCCACAAATCTTGCTTGTGCTTGTTTGTGGGGAGACCAAATACCTTATTTTCCACCATGATTTACAATTAAATTCTGTAAAAATCCTATATTTGTGATTTCCTGGATTTTTTTTCCTTATTTTGTCTCTCATAGTTGAAGTGTACCTATGATGAAAATTACAGACCTCTCTCTCATCTTTCTAAGTAGGAAAACTTGCACAATCAGTCGCTGACTAAATACTTTTTTGCCCCACTGTATGTGTGGAAAGATCTGTTATAAAGGAGGTTACATTTACAACATGGTAAAACTACAGCACCAGCATGATACTGAGCTTCAGCAGTGTACCGGGTTCGACAAACTACTCTCTGAGCTCAAAGTTAGAGAGAGGGAGAGTCTAAAATGCTTAACGTGGTTTAATGTATCCCAGAAGTTGAATCTGTTCATCTGGACAGAGATTTTTGTCGGAGAAACGTTTCGTCACTCATCTAAGTGACTTCTTCAGTCTCAGCAGTTGGAAAACTTCCCCAATCTTATATACAATACCTTTGCATAACGACTGGTACCAGCACCATTGCATAACAATGGGACCGGTGATCAGTTTAATATGCAGATTGACATAGCCATTAACGACAATGACCACATGTGCCATTCACACAGGATTGGGGAAGGGCTGCGATGACGCCATTGTAAGATGGTGAGGGGTGTACTCTGAGGCCCCCTCCTCGGTTCAGGGATGGACTTTCAATTTTACAAAAATGGCTTCTTTTTTAGTGTACGCGGTGTGTAGTGTACGCTGTTAAGTGCCGGGAGGATAGCCAGGAATTGTACATCGGGGAAACCAAACAGCCACTGGCGAAACGGATGGCACAACATAGGAGAGCTACCTCATCAGGTCAGGACTGTGCGGTTTACACCCACCTACAGGCCAGTGGACACTCTTTCAAGGATGAAGACGTGCAGATCCTTGATAGGGAGGAATGATGGTTTGAAAAGCGGAGTAAAAGAAAGCCATTTTTTGTAAAAATGGAACGTCCATCCCCCTGAACCGAGGAGGGGGCCTCAGAGTACACCTCTCACCATCTTACAATGGAGCCATCGCAGCCCTTCCCCAATTCCTGTGTGGATGGCACATGTGGCCATTGTCGTATGGCTATGTCAATCGTCTGCATATTAAACTGATCACCGGTCCCATTGTTATGCAATGGTGCTGGTACCAGTCGTTTTATGCAACGTGCTGTATATAAGATTGGGGAAGTTTTCCAACTGCTGAGACTGAAGAAGTCACTTAGATGAGTGACGAAACGTTTCTCCGACAAAATCTATGTCCAGATGAACAGATTCAACTTCTGAGATTTTCTTACCAGGATTGAGCATGCATCAAGATGTGGTTTAATGTACTAAAGCAATGACCTAGGAAAATCAAACTTCTCTCAGTTATTACTGATCACAAGTCACCTCTACTGCAGAAATGCGGAACCTGTGATCCAAAAGGAAAAGAATCATATTTACGTTAAGCTTTTTACCTCTAATGGGTCTAAAAGGGAAGAGAAAAGCTTAATGTAAAAATGCTTCCTTTCCTTTTAGATCAGTAATAACTGAGAGAAGTTTGATTTTCCTAGGTCATTGCTTTAGTACATTAAGCTTTTTACTTATAACAGATTTAAATGGGAAAAAAAGCTACATGCAAAAATTATTAATTTAAAGTTGAAATATATATTTTTAAAAAAAGATTTTTTTTATATCCAAACATCTGCCACGTCACCATTTTGGAATCAAAACTTGGAATCAATAAGAATTGGAACTGATAAAATGCAAACGATCCCCAACCCTGCTTACAACATGAACAGACGTCCTGACGCGAGGACAAAAACACGCCGACGAGCAACAAACTAATGTAACCTTGAGAGTCTGGGACGAGCTCACTGTCAGCCTGACGGGCCGTTTTTGTTTTTAACAAAATGCACACAGTGAAAATGGTTTATGCATACAGCACTCCCCAAATCCCCTAATATTCTACTACACTTGATGTATCAGAGCCGTTTTAAAGACCCACCCGATCAATGTCCATTCGCTTTAATGACTGAGGGTCTTAACAATTATAAACCAAATTATAACAGGAAATCCAACTCTGTCCTTTTAAACTCCGGAAGTTGCAGCCAAAAAAAGCTGGTCAGATAAAAAAAAAAGAGATTTAGCATGTGTATTTTTAATGTCATAAATATTGTGTTCTGTTTTCCTTTATTCATTTCATTGCCATGAATATTGATTTTTACTTTGCATTAAACCATGTGTGCAAGTAGGAGCTACAGTGGTGCTTTGAAAGTTTGTGAACCCATTAGAATTTTCTATATTTCTGCATAAATATGAAAACATCATCAGCTAAAACGTCATCAGATTTTCACACAGACGTCCTAAAAGTAGATAAACAGAGAACCCAGTTACACAAAAGAGACAAAAAAATATTATTATTTGGTCATTTATTTGAGGAAAATGATCCAATATTACATATTAGTGAGTGCCCAAAAGTATTTGAACCTCTAGGATTAGCAGTTCATTTGAAGGTGAAATTAGAGTCAGGTGTTTTCAAATCAATGGGATGACAATCGGTGCGAGTGGGCACCCTGTTTTATTTAAAGAACAGTGGAAAGAACAGGGATCTATCAAAGTCTTGCTCTTCACAAACATGTTTGTGGAAGTGTATCATGGTACGAACAAAAGAGATTTCCGAGGAGCTCAGAAAAAAAGAGTTGTTGATGCTCATCAGGCTGGAAAAGGTTCACAAAACCATCTCTAAAGAGTTTGGGACTCCCACCAGATACTGAAAAGCAAAGGGTCACATGACTTTTCGCCACTCACTAATATTGGATCATTTTTCCTCAGTAAATAAATGACCAAGTATAATATTTTTGTCTCATTTGTTTAACTGGGTTCTCTTTATTTACTTTTAGGACTTATGTGAAAATCTGATGATGTTTTAGGTCATATTTATGCAGAAATATAGAAAATTCTAAAGGGTTCACAAACTTTCAAGCACCATTGTATATTACGGTCTGTGGCACTTTTAGGAAACGGACACAAGCAGAAATGTAAACTGGAAGTATGTACTCTGCTTAACTTAATGCTACAAGCTTCGTGCCGCTTCACCTACACTTACCGAGAAGTGCCGTGTGCCGGTCATGTGACCGCTGTGACGTCCTACTAGTGGCTGTGTGCTGGATTTTCCTACTTACAGATTTAAAGTGTTTAAAAGGTGATCCTGCAGTACCTGTTCTGGAAATGAGTGTTTCTTTAAGTGGACTCGTTCCCTCTTGGTTGTGTGCAGCCAGAGAGGTGTGTTTATTTACCTTTATATTCTATGTTGCGTGTCTCGGTGAGTGTGATCGTTAAAGATGTCCATTTCGACCAACGACCCGTTTCACAGAACGTAACGCTGGCATTAAACTGGTCAGTTTTTCAGTCAAAAGGAGGAAAAATAAGAAACGTCTATCCAAAATAAAAAAATAAAAAAATAAAAAAATAATAAAAAAGCGGTGATGCGGTAGTTGTTTATTACTTATTTCTGTTTATTTAAAGTCAGTGCCATCCAAGGAGCAAGGTTTCATCGATACTAATCACACATTCACAGTGGGCCAATTTAGACTCCCCAATTAACCTAACACAGTTTAGGAACGTGGGAGGAAAGTTCAAGCTGCAAAGACTCAAAGTCATCTTGATGTTACTGAATGTCCATGAAGGTATTTTTTGCAAAGCTTTGATGTGTGCTTTGAGTCACTATCCTGCTGCAGTAGGAATCCTTCACCACAGAAGCAAACCAAACAAGCGCTTTCACAAGTGCGCTCAGACTTTTGGGCCCCACTGTATACTTAATACATTCAGAGGGCAAGGTCTGTGATCTCATCTGCTCCGAAAAGGATCATGACATAGCATTTTGTGCCATTTGCTGAGTATCAGAAATAATATTTATCAGCTCACCAGATAAAACCTCGAGTCGGCTTTGCTTCCAACCAATATAGGAAAGTCCCAAACCTGGGGTAAGCACTATATCCTGATCAGGATTAAGAGATCCACCCACTGCCACATTGGATGCCTGTATGGATACTGAGAGAACATGCCAAACATTTGGCAGGTGAGGGCCTAATGGTGGTTTAAACGTATCCCTGTACTAAAGTGGCAGGAATTTAGTCTATTCATGAGCGCAAGTCAAGCGCAATCAACAGGACTGTTTGAATTAGCCAGAACTGGACTGATAGACATCAGAGCAAAAAGCCCAGCCCTTTACAAGTCACACAGATAACGACACGATCCTCAGGCCACTGAGTTTAAGAAGCAATCAGCATGACTAAGAAGAGAGAAGTTCAGCAGTGATGCCTACGTTCAAGCTCAACTGCACACAGGCTTCATTACAATAACCTTTTTTTCAGTACTTGGTCTAAATGGTCCAACAATTCAATAACTATCCAGAGTAGCAGACCTGTGTGTTTTGGCTTTGCGTGAGTCTGGCTTGCTGCATGTAAAAGCTTCCTGGAACAGGAAGTGGCCTTCACTGTCACACGCAGGAATTACCCTAACTCAAGCCAAAGTCACACGGCCTCAATCCATGATGTTGTTTCACAGCATATTTACAATCCCTCCAAAAAACCACTCAGCTTTTAATATTATCCTTCTATACATGATCATATCAAATCAAGAGTATGTACTACTGTCATTAATAACAATTAACCAATATCGAAAAAAAAACAAAGGAACTTCAACAAAACAATAAATAAAATACACAGACTATAATAGAGGAAAAAGCACAACAATAGGAAGAGCATTAAAAATAAAGAGGAAAATAGATATTAAACATATTGATAAGATTCCCTTTGATGACCCATCCATCACTGTCACTGGCTCTGCTGTCGTTAATCAGTTTGATCTTCTCACTCTCTCTTTCCCTCCTAAAGGACATCATTGGTCATTTGAAACCCTCAGCCCATCCCACCGTGCCTTTTTAATGCGAGTTTTGAGACTACTGGACCTAACATTAAGCAATGAAGAGCAGTCCTGCCTCTGGTGCTGTGCCGGCCAAGTTTAAGCATGCACCAGCGCAACCACTGATCAATAAACCCTGTCTGGATACTTTGGTCCTCTCTAATTTTAGAACAATTTCCAAACTCTAGTTTCTTTCCAAGGCTGTGGAGAAAAGCTGCACTTTTACAATGAGACAGACATTGTATTTTTGAGATGTTCCAGTCTGGTTTTAAAGCCCTTCACAGCATGGAAATGGCACCTTTATTAGTCTTTTATTAGCTACTGATTCCAGATTTGCCATTCTTACGCTTTTCGCCACAGCACACCAAAGCGTCCTCAACTGGAACAGCGTTCTGGCATTAAAGGCACTACTCTGGAGTTGCTCAAATAGTAACAAGTTTGCTGGCTCCTTAAGGCTGTTACCATCTAAACGGCATTTTTTCATGTGATGCATTTGGACGTCTATGCCGGCGACAAAAACTCACCGACCAATCCGCGTCGCTTCTGCACATCCTGAAGCGGCTCCTGTTTTCTCAGTCTGTCTCTACGCTGGAACTATACTGAGTAAAAACAGTTTTATTTCGTCTTCACGTTCCTTTGTCACCTGTTGTTCCTGCTCATCCTGAGAACCACAGAACCGGTTCACTGCTTATACAATGTTCAGGTTTGGGAAGGTTTTATAAAATAGTAGATATTAATAATTAATTACACGTTTAATTAAAAGTCTAGACTTGATGTGTAATTGGATAGACCTCCTAAATTAAAAGCATTTTGTACTTCGCAGGAAATGAATTGAACCAGGTGGCGAAATTCCCAACAAACTGGGTCTGGTGTGCGTAGTTTCCCGTCCGAATATGTCGCATTTTCGATTTGCATTTCTGCTCCATTATCAAAAAATATACCAGAAAAAATACCAGGCCAGAAAGAGAACGATAGCAGCTGATTAAACCACTGTTGGACGATCTTAAGAACAAAGCTTGGATGGGAGTTAAGGAGGTGGCAGAACTTAAGATGTTGAGGTTCTCTTTAGGGGTGTCTAGGGTGGACAGGATTAGGAATGAGATCATCAGAGGGACAGCACAGGTAGGAAAATTGGGAGACAAAATTCGAGAGGGAAGACTGAGATGGTTTGGACATGTGCAGAGAAGGGATAGTGGATATATTGGTAGGAGGATGTTGGCGATGGAGCTGCCAGGCAAGAGACGGAGAGGAAGACCAAAGAGGAGTTACTTGGTTGTGGTAAATGAATGCAGGGAGTTGGGGTGAGAGTAGAGGACGTGGAGGACAGGGTGAGGTGGAAACGTTTAACTCTCTGTGGTGACCCCTGATAAAGGGAGAAGCCGAAAGAAGAAGAAGAAGTTACTGAGAATAAAACTGAAGTCTTGTTATTTGGATCCAGCAGTACGTTTGTGACGCTCCTCTTAGGGACCCATGTTCCCTGGCACCATACATAAAACCCACAATTAAAAAGCTGGGTGTGATGATCAATAATAATAAGTTCAATTTATACAGCGCCTTTCACGAGCCCAAGGACACTCTGAGAAAGAAAAAGGAAGAAAAAAAGACCTAACACCTTGAAGAAGTGAGATTGTGGGCGATGCAGTGCTAATGTAGATCTGGAGAAAATCAGCATAACAGTGAAAGTTAAGCCCATGATGTCGAATGATCTGACCTAGTGGGGAAATGTATAATAATAAAGAGCATGGGCCAAATGTCCTCAAGTATCAAAAGTGACATGATTTATTATGGTTCTAATGTCCTATTATCAGTTTTATAACAAACCCGTGCTTAATCAACTAATAGGCTCTATGCACGATAGGACTGTGACGCGTTTCCGTTAGTCTTTATACCGGCATTCCAGCTTCCGGTCAGCTTAGGCAACTGTAAACAAAGTTCAGAAGTGCTGGGAATACAGAGATTTACATTCGCATAATGAGTAAGAACGTTTTGCGATTTCAAAAACAAGAACGAGGGACATCAGAACATTGTTCTGTCCCGTTGTGTTCGGTGTCAGCAAGGCATAACTCTCGTGAGTTTTCATTCGTTGCCGCTGGACGAGGAGATCAGAAAGAAATTTCTTGTCAACATCAAGAGGGATAACATTCAAATCACCAAACACACAGAGGTCTGTAGTGTCCATTTCACTGGTATGGACATGAACTGAGAATGAAAATGATGTGATTGCAAGGGTATGAAACTCCACAGCCTGAACAGTCTAAGGAGACTTGTGTCCCACTACATCATATTATAAATAATACATACTGTGAACATTATGCAATAGCATTCATTTCTATTCAATGTGCTTTTTATATTATATGTTCACTTTGACTTTGACTTGATTATTAAGATTATTAAAATTAATAATTATTCATTATGAATCGTGTTCTAACGATACGTGCTCACTGTCCGGCGTTTAAAACCGGAAGTCAGTCTGCCGGTATACGAGAACCCGGAAGACAAGCGTGCATAGAGCCTATTTTAGATCAATATACTCTAGGATCACTCTCAAAAGGTCAAAGTTTAACACTGCCTGTTCCTAAGAGAGTATTCTTTATGCTGGCCTCCCTCTCATTTTGCTGCAGCTCTTTTAACCGGTACACAAGTGAGAGCACATTTCCCCCACCTCTCTCCACTGACACCCGCTTCGTTTTAGGCCTGACTAAGATTTCTCTTTAAATGCACCAGCTTATCTCTCTGACCCGTTACACTCACACGTCCCTTCAAGGTCACTCGGATCCGCTGACGAGTTTCTAGTTGTTCCTAAACCAAGGTTACAGCATGGGGGAGATCGTGCCTTTGCAGTTACAGCCTCCGGAATGAGCTGCCTCTGCATTTTAGGTTGGGCCCTTCACTACTTAAACTCCATTCCACTGCTTTTAACTCAGTAGGAGAGTTATTTTTATTTCCTCTTGTCATTTTATTGCTGAGGTTTTACTGCTCGTCTGCTTGTTTGTTCCTAAACCGATCGTTGTGTTGCTTTTTTTGGGTTTTCCCATTTTGATTCTACAGCAGTTTGGTCATGTGATGTTTTTTTTTTTTTTAACACAGAGGTATGACCAAACTTCTGTAGAATCAATTCTTTAGGTATCTGTACTTTACTTGATTGTTTCTGTAACGTAATACGTTTTATTTTTACTTACTCGTTGCATTTCAGAGTTTGCCGTCCAGTCTGTGAACTGACGTTAGGAAGTTGTGTACATTTTTTTACTACAAGTCAGTGCATTCTGCACCAGCAGACACTGGTACTTGTATAAAAATCAGAACATTATCAATCATAAAGTCTTTCTAACACTCTTTAATGTTCAGCATAATGCACTGTACTCCAACATAATTGTATACACTTTGTACTGCTTTTAATTATCAGACACTATAGGTTTACGCATGTAAATTCTGTGATGAATATAAAAAAAACTGCTACATGTGTTTTGCATAAGAATATTTCTTTAACGATGCAGCCTAAGTGGAGTAAAATGCAATGACTGGATTATAAAGTGCATGTAAACACACTCAGTGGCAGTTTACAATAGATAGACTCTTCTAAGGTATAATCTGAGAACTTGAGGCTTAAGGATCTTGGTCAAGGGCCCAACAGCAGCAACGTTGGACTAGTCCAGTCCGCTAAACCACAGTATTAACACTGGATGAGCAAATCAGATCTATTATTCTACAATATTAAATAATTATTTTAACACTCCATTATAGGGGGAGACGTTTCATTTTATGCCGATAATGAGTTACGAAACTCTGTCCAAACACAGCACTCACTAACTGTAAGCCCATAAGTAATTCCTGGTTGCACCAACAACAAAGGGACTTTTGAGCTTTCTGTTCTTTTCTTGGCAGAGGAACACAAGTCATAAAACATGTCAGCATTAAACAGCCACAGAGGCTAGAGACGCAACGCTAGGGGAACAGGTTCGACTTCTTATTCTTCATACACAAAACCACCCGGTAAGCACGGGTCACGTCCAACGCCGACTGCAGACCACGGACGATCCTGCCTCGCTCTAGAGCGCGAGACTTCCTCCTTTGCTCGTATGTACAGAGGGATGAAGCGTTTCACTCCAGAGAGAAACACTAAGGAGGGAAAAAAGAGACCGAGTCGGAGAATAAACAAAAAGGAAGGCCTGCAGTGATACGTGGGTGCGGCGGAACCAGAGATCGAACAGTATGGAACCCAGGCGGGCATGAAACGGAGAGAGAAGGCATACACCTGTGTAGAGAGGCACGATTAAGGCCAGGCTGAGGGGGTGAGAAGATCGAGCGCTGGTGATCATCCGAGTGAGAGGACAGGGAGGGGAGGGTGAGGGAGGGGAGCAAACTCGAAAGGAAGTGCCGAGGCTTAATATGGGCAATGCTACGAGTGAGTCACAGCAGTGAGGGAGGATGTTAGTCACTAGAATTTACCCGCTTCTTTAATGACGCGAGGAAGCATCCTGATCATTTATTCGGTGTTAAAAAAAACCTTTAAGCAACTTGTCAGCATGGAATCAGCATGATTCAGAACAGTCACGGAATTGTATTTGTTGTATTTTACACCTGAGATCGAACCCCAGAAACTTATCAAGATTAAACTGCCTACTGCATGTAAGCATATACAGTAAATACAGCACTATGCAAAAGTCTTACGCCACCATTAGATTAGACTGGTATACTGACCATGGATAATTATTTCTCGTCTGTTTTTATTAGAAAAGCTGGAAAAACAACAAAAAAAAAAAACAGCTTCTATAGGCTTAAGTATTAGTGTCTCCTCCCCTTATACTGCATCTGGCAGCTTCATCAGGATACCAAGTCGACCCTACAGCCCAAAAAACTTGATCAGGATTGGTCTTTTTGGAAGGGAGGCAGCCAATACACCAGGGGAACAGGGTGAAAAGGCTAAGATATAGTAAAGATCACAGAGACTGGAATACAGACCAGATCCTTCGAAAGGAAGATCATGGGGTGACAAATCCTGGTTTGAAATTTTGGGTCCAATCTGCGAGTGTTATATGATCATTACAACATTGCTAAAACAAAATCTAAATGGTGGTCTAAGACTTTTGCACAGTATTGTGCAAAAAGACAACCATTTGGAAACCTCGGAAACCTTCACCGAGTGCTCTCTCTCAGCATCTCTGTTTTTCAGTCACTCTGTAGTCCCAGTTTAAGAGCTGCAAGTCCAACTTCAAGTTCCCCACTATTTTTGACTAGCGGATATACTGGCCGATACAAATGCAGAAATTGGAAAATGTGATCGTTGGTAGTGTCAGTATTTTGGGGATCCATCTCTAACCTTGACCCTCACCCATCCAGACCTGGTTCCCATTAATCCCAGATGAGGCTTGAGACGTGAAGGTTGGGTGGCACGGTTACAGGACGCCGCGATGGACCGGCACCATGTCTGGCATGTCCCCCCGCCTGTGCTCAGTGAATTGTGGGTTGGACCTCAGACCTTCCCCAAGGGCCAACTGAGCATGAGTTCAGGTAAAAGATTAAAGTCTTCGGAAAATCTTTAAGTTCTTGTTCGAAGGACTAAAGACAACCTTTTTAAAATAACTAACTATTATTTATATTATCACTACCTTTGTACAGATCGCGTGCGTTCACCTTTTGGGAGACTCAACAATCATCAAATTATCACCTTATTTTGACAGCTTCAGTCTTAAAAGTGGTGCATGGAACAGAGGTGCAGTAACTGTTATTGTTTCTCTTAGAGCACGACCGGCTCGTGATCAAAATATTTTGATTTTCTAAAACTCCCGACCCTCCTACACGACCCTGACCAGGATAAGCCTGGGATAAAACCTCTAATTTTCCATCAGTGATGAACTCTACAGTCAGTCCTAATACAAGAACCCTACTATTCAACCTATACACTGCTCTCTTCTGAAATACCTGCTCGCATCATAAATACAGCACTAAGTATCTTGTGCTGTCATGTAAAAGACAGTTTCTCGCTCCATATATGTATTTGTGTGTGTATGAGAGAGTGCATCAAACTGTGTATATACATATATACACATTATTATTCAAGACACTGAAGCATTTAAAGTTTACGTCACATATTCCTGTCACACATCTGCTTTGCTATTGGACGGACAATGCAGGTAGTTCCAGATTTATGATGGGAATACCTTCAGACAAATCCATCGCAAGTTGAATTTATCGGAAACGAAGGAGTTTAATAGAGACTGTATATACACAACATAACGTAGCCTTCATGCTTAAAACACTTACGGTTTTTAAAACTACAGGTGGGCATAACCATTAATGCATTTTATTTGAAAAGAAAGTGTCAAATATTTATCGAACAGTCTACTCAAAATGAAAACAAACGATTATTCTCCCGACCACGACTTTTCCTCACTACATTTCCCAGCGCTCATCACTCCCATCACACACTGCCGACTTCCTCATCGAACTCAAAAGTGTGTGAGGGTCTACCTGTAATCGCTATGATGTATATACACCGGACATACATACACAGTATATACACCGGACTCCTCAATCCAAATTAGGATGGATTTGCTGGAACGCATCCCCATTGCGAATCAAGGACCCAGTTATTCTGAACCATGTTCTTGAGTGGCTCAGCAGAGACCCGGGTTCGAGTCTCAGCTGTGCCTTCCGGCCAGGGGAGGAAGAGGGATCATCCCCGGTGCAACACAGACCCCTGCATGCTCACACCGCCTTCTCAGGCCAGGAAAAGAGAGCGGGGAATACATTTACATTAACAGCATTTAGCAGACGCCCTTATCCAGAGCGACTTACATTTGATACAGTTTTACAATCCAAGCAATTGTGGGTTAAGGGCCTTGCTCAACGACCCAACAGTGGCAGCTTGGCAGAGATGGGATTTGGACCCTGGACCTTCTGGTCCATAGTCCAGTACCTTACCCGCTAGGCTACCACAGTCCCTATAATAACACAGTTGCTGAGCAGGTAGAGCACTTCTACTCCTGCAAGTTACACAAAGCAAGTGAAAAGTGAAGCCTAGGAGCTCTTAAATTGAAAAGACAATGCGTGTCCGTGTTAGGATGGTGCGTTTTATAACTTTCTTTCGAGTTTATCCTCCCGATGAGCCGCGGCACGGAGCTGGATGTCTTCGGTCACGTTTCAGCTCCCCATTAGCTCGGGATTACGCAACACACTGACGCATTTCTGTCGCTAGTAGGTCAGGAGCTGTGTGAGAAACCTTAAATTCAGCCTTTTTGAACTAGGTTACCGATTTTAAAGCTTTAAACGCCGTTCAGACCGCATGAGCGGATATAAAGGCAGCTTTATGGGCAGAACAGTGGACTGGACTGGCTATCGTTAGCAAGGCAGCTAAACAGCTACGTCCATTAGCGGGACATGAAACTGTTAGTCTTTGAAAAACAGATCCTTTTTCGTAAGCCTTATTAATATTTGCTGCTTTAATTAGTTTGACGCGTTGATAAACAGTAAGCACAGGACGTGTTACCTTGCTGAAGAAAGGGCATCCCCTTGCCCGGACTCAACTTCCTTCTTCAGTACAGTTACAGCGGAATCCAGGTCCAGGCGACACATAGAGGCGGCGTGAAGAGCCTTCTCACTTTTCATGGACTCTTTAAGTGGTGTAATGTCCCTTTGTCCCATACCATAATGTTTCCTTTAACTCACATTTATCCTGCAAAACTTGCCAACGCTGGCTGTAAGTAACCTACATGCAATGAATCAGCTAACCGTCACTCCGGTCCAGCTCAGCTCGCGCGCACTAACTAATCAAACCGCCCGAGCGCTCCGGCTACGTTCTTTCTCTCGGTCTCTCTGTATCGTGAATTTGTTTCGACGCCGCATTTCGGACTCAACGTAAACACTCTACGCATTGCTGAACTAAAACTACGGACGACTCGCACAGAGCCACTGCGTTGCCTCACAGCCAACTTGTTCCAGCACAGAACAGAAGCTCGACCAGAAAAGCTCAGCTGATTGACGCTGGTCAGCTGGCCGCGCGCTGATTGGACCATGGGAGCCTCTGCGCCGCGTTGATTGGTCCGTCCCGTTTCAGGCGGGCGTCCAATCAAATCTCAGGCCCGCCTAGTAACTGCATAGTCTAGCACAGATGGGGAATATGTACGAAATGTATGGATGGACTAAAACATAGTGCCGTTGATACATCGTTCGACGATTTTTAAACATTATAAATCTTGTAGTAGACGCAAACTGGGACGTACCGATTGACGATGGTTAGCTGGCTAAGCAAGCCCTGATTGGTCCAGTAAACTCTTCGGACAACGTTCGTTGGTCCTCCAAATTTCAGCCTACCGTCCAATCACATTTCAGGCCCGCGTAGTAACTGCATATAATTGGCAGAGCTGCTTTCTGCCCACATTTCTCTTCGTACTCCGTTCGCGGCCGAAAACGTGACTGTACATGTCGAACTGCCTTACTGTACACGGTGCACAGCCATGGATTCATGTTTTTGAGCCAAATGATTGACTTAGTTTCATTATTTTTTAGTCATCTCGACTTACATAACATTTGTTTTCTACCCACGTAAGCTAGCTTTTTGGTATACACTCGCTGCATATAGGTTTATCGTTTTTATTCCCGATAAAAAGACACACAGAAATGTCTGAAAGTTTGTATCCTTGCTCTACAGTGGACTAACAATCAATCAAAATCATATGTATGTATATGTACACTACTGTGCAAAGGTTTTAGGCACAGAACAGCTCCACTGTGTCTTAAGAAACCTAGTATCAGTGGGACACAACTCGTTAGGTATACAAACATTTATTTTGCAAAAAGTGAAATCCTAGAGTGTGATTTTTCTATGTTTCAAATAAGTCACAGAGCACTTTCCAGATGCAAAACCTTCTGAATTGTAGAGCGAGTACAGCAGGATACAAGGTGATTATCCTGCATGTGCGAGCTCTCTCCGAAGCTGAAATTTTATGATTAGCAGATGTTTCCACACTGATGTCCAACACAAACAAACAGCCAAATTGAGGACAGGAAACACAGTGGTTGGCCATGGAAACTGAGTTCAGAAGACTTGAAGTACCTTAGGTTTACTTCTGTTTGAAATTGGATGTCCAGCGCTGATCTCAGCTCAGAACTAGAACAAAACCACTGAAACGTTCTTGTCAAAAGTGGTCTTCATGGACAAGTTGTGAATGAAAAGCCATGGCTCAGAGGGAGAAACAAAGCCAAGGTACTCACTTATGCACAAAAACACACGGACTGGGCTGCAGTACAATGGCAGCAGGTGCTCTGGCTGATGAAGCACAATTTGAGATTTTTGGCTCTAATACAATCCAGTTTGGTGAAGGTTCCCGGCAGGTTTGGAGTTGTACATCCACAAGAGCTGTGGAGTGATTTGGCCGAAGTCAATGTGTCCCTCACTGCTGAGCAGTACATGCAGACTCTTAGCCACAATGCAGTTCCATCAGATAGGCATCTGAAAGGTCACAGATTAATTCTTCAGCATGACCATGAATCCAAATACACAGCCAAAGTCTTCAGGATCTATCTCCAGAATAAAGAAGAAGAATGAGTCCTATAACAGATGGTATGTCCCCCCTAGAGTCCTGATATCAGCATATTGAGTGAGTTTGGGATTACAGGAAACGGAAGCAAGAAATCTTCTGTGCCAGGTTCTCCAAGAGGCTTGGAAAACTTACCAGCAGAGAACATTTAAAAACTTCACACGAGTGCAAGAAATATCGTTTTGGTTAATGTTTCTTCTGTTTGTCAAGTTTAGTTTTGCAAAAGAAATGTCTGCAAGTCTAAAATATGTTGTTTATACAAATGCAAAAGTCTTAAACTCAAATACTCTAAAACTACTCACTGTTCATCATCACTGTTATACTGCTTATTATTATTAGGAGGGAAATGGCAATGAAGCATTGCTCACATTGATGCCGCGTGAGTTTAATACAACATTCTGTTTCATAACACTTTCTGCGCCAGAGTCTGCGGCATTACGTGTGTCTTTACAACAGCTGTATTATGAAAGCTAAAGTACTGTGGAACCTCGGATTTCGAAAGCTTCTTTATTCAACCAATTGTCCGCTAAAATTTTATTTTGCCACCAAATTCAACAAAAACTCCTCTAAACACTAGTAATAACCTGGATGTGTATGACCCAGCCTTAAGGGGGGAAAGGAATTGGATTCTGATTTTGAACAAATCCAAATTGAAAAACGTAAACTTAAGGGATAAAACCCCTTTTGGTTTGGACTCAATGTTGATTATGGCCAAGATTATTGGTGCATCTCTGCTTCCACAAGTCTGTCTGTATTTCTTTATTGCACTGAAATGTGATATCATAATATAATATCATAACTATCGTTTCTTTCCACTGTGGCTGCTGCCTGTGTGGAGTTTGCATGTTCTCCCCACATCTGATTCAGTGTTCTAATGGGAACACCGGGTTCCTCCGACATTCCACAGGCGTGCTGTAGGTGGCGTCTCTATAGTGCCTCAGTGTGAACGAGTCTATGGTTGATTCCACCTCGTGCTCTGGCGCTGGCTCTCTCCGGTGACATTGAACTGGATTAAACGAGCACAGACAGTGAGTGAGGGAGTGAGCGAGTGATTATCCCAGTACAGTGCTTGCCATTTGGTTATGTATGTGACATAAAGCACACAGGAGGATTTTGATTTGTACCTTTTATTAAAAATGTTATAAAAAAATTGCTACAATGCATATAAAACGTTTATGTTCTACTCTAGATTTATATCATACTTAAAAATGCAGCTGATGTGATGAAGAGAGGATTTAACATCCTGTACTGCTCGCACAAAATATTCTCACTGTAACCATTGCTCTGAGACATGACCGTGCCATTTCTGTAACAGGAAGACTTAACGTCCATCCTCTCTCTCTCTCTCTCTGACAGGCAGAAATACTAACTCAATACTGAATAAAATGTGCTCCAACACTTTGTGCATAGGAAGTGTACGTCTACACTCGATGCATAGGTTCAGAGAAACAGTATAGCGCATTCGCAGGGGCCTGAAGGATTGCCTTTACACAGCAGGTTGCACCTTTGACATCAGATTCGTAAGGTTTTTTTTCGTTTGTTTACCTGATCTCACAGCACGTGTAAACTGCAAAGTCATTATTTGCTTCAGTTACAGAGTCTGTACACACACGTGGACGAAAATGGAATGAAAACCGTTGGCTGTTATATTATGGCGTTTATATGTGCATGAAATAAACCCAAACTCCTGCATTTGGACGTGAAACACTCTGGAAAGCTCGATAATTTCTAATTATTACTCAAAATTAGGGTTGGGTATCGTTTGCAGCATATCAAAACGGTGATAAAATGTGCCGAATGTTTAGGTATGAAAAATATCTTTCCATTGTCTTCCTTTTTAAAAATATTATAAGTAAAATGCTCAACGTGGCTTCATGTATGAAAACAAGGACCTGGGAAAACCAAACTTCTCTCAGTTATTACTGATCATGGGATACTGATCATGGGATTACTGATAAATGGGAAGGAAAAAAAATCACAGGTTCTTCATTTCAGCAGTAGAGATTACTTATGATCAGTAATAACAGAAGTCTGGTGTTTCTAGATCACTGTTTTAGTACATTAGGATTTGTCCACATTAAGCGTTTCAGACTCTCCCTCTCTCTAATGCAACATGTGAGCTAGGAGAGCGCAGTCGAACCCGGTACACTGCTGGAGCTCAGTATCATGCTTTTAGATCTTTTGCCATGTTGGAGGTGTAACCGTTATAGCATCAACTTTCCACACCTAATAATTACATCTAGCCTTTTTATTTTCTGTCAAACTGGACCCAAACTTTTGATCGCTTTATGCTCTAGAGGAAGGTATCAAAACAAAACTACAAGACGACGTACCAGACCTGGCAGATGGATGCCTCCTTAATACAGATGTGTTGTTTTCTCATTAAGTCTAATCAAAATTCAGTTTATTTAACCTGTACCCACTTCTTGGAAATTCGGAACTGGTTTCGAATCGATACCCAACCCTACTCAAAAAGGACCCAAGTCGCTTTCCACTTTTTACTTAGTTACTTAAGAGCTTAAAGCAAACGTGAGATCTGCACTGATCCTGACCTCCAGAGCGTGACCAGATGTTTAGGCTGACTGAAGGCTGGCATTTAAATTCATGCCAACCACTGTGGTGCCTTCTGGCCGGTCACACACAGGCACGGCTGGCCATACCTGAGGTAGGGAAGGCTGGTCAGGGGGATCATCCTGTCACTGCAACAGTGACACCCTATGATGAATTGGTTTCCCATTCAGGGCACGCTTACACCTGACCTGTTACTGCAAAATGTACTGCTTGGATAACAGTAGCGTGGGTCCAAACCCAACTTCACATATAGGTTGGCAAGATTGGCACTGAAACGGTGACTTGCTTGCCACTGGTTTCCCCATTCACGATCTCGGCACGCTTGAAGGTGGGGCCATGAGAGCTGCTCAGTGTCTTATAGCCAGGTCAGGTATCTTACCTCACACAGTGCCTGAAGGAGGGGAGGCCATGCAGGGGACCACCCCCTTAGTTTCTCTCTGAGTTTTGGGGGAATCCAAACAGAGGGAGTCCAAATATCGGGTTTGGGTTTGGTTTCGTATATAAAAAACTCAGCCCAAAATGCGCTTGCACATGTCAGACACTCAAAACCAGCAACTAAATAAATCCAATTCCCAATCGCTAGACTTGCCCCTGGTTTCCCAACAAAGCAGGTGCTTAAGGTTTGGACGAATCAGACCCATAGGGCCTCTCTCTATCTTTCTCTCTCTCCTGCCCTGAGTTTGACCAAAGCCAATACTCAATATGTAAGAAATAAATAAAAAATAAATTAAAAGTCATTATATAGAATGGGCTGCCCCCATTATTCTTCATTTGTCAATAAAACAAATATAAGAACACTTTGACTTCTAATAAACACAGGCTGTAGTTACACTGAGCGTGTTTACGTGCGCTTAATAATCCGATCATCGTCGCATTCCTGCAGTCATCCGATTGTTCAAGTGGTCATGGATACAGCATCCTCCGATCTCGAAATCTGATTAAGAAATCCGATACAGAGAGCTGGATTTTAGCTTGAGCATGTATATCTATACTACGATTTTAGTCGGTTTTCTCACACAAAAGGCTTTTTCGCACAAAGCACGATTTTTACCAAATAAAAAACGCACGTAAAGTTTTGAAAAAGAACCCTTCACACCGAAATAGAGACTGCGGCGCTGCGTAAAATGTTTAGCCTGTTCTAAATTCTGCGTTGAAATCAGGCTGGCCAATCAGAGCTCGGTCGCCGGCCAGAACAGCTCATTAGAGCTTATAGGACGAGCAACAGGCTCTAAAAACACGGAGATTAAAGAAAAGATCTGGTGGAATAGAACTGAAAGGCTGGAGAATGATGGAGATAAAGCTCACATGGACTGGATGGAAACGCTTTCTTGTTTATCTACGTGTCTGTTCATGACACAAAAACCCAAACTAGGGTTTCCAGCACTCATCTTCGCTCGTGTTTTTTTTTTTTAAGTTGACGATGTGGAAAAAGACACGGCGAAATCTCTAACACATTAAGAGAAGGGAAATTAAAGAAAGCAAAAAGCCAAGAGACTTCGCTACCTTTCAGATTCCATAGACCTGGGTGTTTTTTCCTGGCGGGATCTGGCAAAACAGGAATTAAACACAGCACCTGATAAGCGGACCCAAAACGCAGTATATGCTCAAGAAAATGATGAATTTGATTATTTAATATTAAAGTCTGTAGGTTTCGTGTTATCTGATCACTCGAGCGCGATCGGATTACTGACGAAATCTGATTTTCTGCAGTTATCGGATTACTAAGGGCACGTAAACACACTCGCTGAGTGATTCAATACTGAGGGGGGAGGGGGGTACTGTACGACTGCAGAGTGCCAAAATGCACCTACAAGTACAGGAAGTCGCGCATCGCCGCCATTATTCGAAGCCCGGAATGAATTAAAGCGCCTCGTTTCGGCGGGTGGAAGACCGATCTGAGTGAAGGCGGATCTGTCCCGATAAAAGCAAACCGATATGACGCAAAAGGTAAAAGTTAACAAGCGGTATCTATCGTAAAAATATATAATTTATATACAGATTTTAAACAATTTCATCCTTAGGAAAATATCATTTTGTTTTGCATTTCTTGTATATACCTTGTTCTGCTCTCCAAGCGTGTAGTGTTTTATGGGCGCGAGAAATAAATAAAAAAAAAACAACAACATGTCTGGACATGGACAGACAAACAGAGGGGAAACAGACATTAAAACATACAAAGGGTATGCAAATAAGATAACTAGGGTCATAAAATCAAGGCCATCCTTTACAAGACGCACACTCCTTTCCCTGAAAGGACTGCAGAGTAAACTTGCTTTCCACAGCGGACGGAAAAGCCGGTAATGTTATTAAAAAAAAGGTCCGGGTCCGAGACCCGAGTCTAAGAGCCGACGATGATCTCCATGATGTGGTCGAGTTCGTTCAGGTCCGAGCGGCAGTTTGCCGGCGAGGCAATGGAAGGCGGCGCATGGGGCGGCGCCAGACTGTCCAGCAGGTCGTAGGGACCCATCTTGGGCGTGCCGCTCTGAATGCCCGTCAGCATGTCGAGGTCATAATACGAGGGGTCTACGTCTGAGAACAGCTCCTCCAGAGCCGAGTCTGGACCCGAGGCGCCGTTCTTGATCTCGAAGGTCCCGAAAACCTGGCCCATCCCTTTCGGGTCCGCTCTGGAGCTGTCTTCATAATCCTCATCCTCGTCCTCATCCTCGTCGTGGCCCAGCCTGGAGCTTTCGTCGGGCTCCTCGCCTCTCTCCCAGCAGTGGCTCGCGCTGTCAGACAGACGCACGTCGGAGGCGGCATCGCAGACCGACACCGAACACAGCGTCTCGTCCGCCACCACCTCCTCCTCGCGGCATCCTTCGTAGCTGATCACGGAGAAGAGCTTGGGCTCTGATTCTTGGTCCCGGGACCGGCACAGCACCTCGGTAGCCACCAGGCGCTCGGAGGGGCTCTGGGTCCCGTTGCAGTAGGCCTCCGCCACCACCCAGCTGCCGTCGTGGGTCATCTCCTCCTGGATCTGCCGCACCGTGTTGGCGATGAGCACCGAGCGGCACAGGTTGGGCTCCACCAGCATGTGGCACAGCTGCAGCTTGATCAAGGACATGTCCAGCAGCGACTGGCGCTGCAGGCTATATGAGGAGGACACCTTGGCTCCAGCCAGGCTTTCGTCCATCGTATCCTCTTCGTCGCTGGTAAACTTGCGCTTGGTGCCTTTGGAGAACATGTCTACCCTGGAGAAGAAAGACAAGCTGTTTGTTACTCTAACTGACAAACTGACTGCGAGTAAGAGCTTCTGATTAGTCTAATCAAACCAAATCAATACAGAGGAACAGAAAGAGCACGCAATCAGATTACCTGCCCAGACGGAGCCATGAACTCAACACTATCAATGCTGCATTTGGGCTGAACACAAGTGACTGCAATTAGTTGGATGTTTAGTAACGGGGTTCCAACACAAAGTACAGGACAGCTTCAGCATCACTGCTGTGATTTGTCGAGAAGTTTCTTTCTAATATCCGTTTCTGGCAGCTTTTAGTATCATGGTTTGGGCCTGTTTTGCTGCATCTGGGCCAGGACGGCTTGCCATCATTGATGGAACAATGAATTATATCAGAGAATTCTAAAGGAAAATGTCAGGACATCTGTCCATGAACTGAATCTCAAGAGAAGGTGGGTCATGCCGCAAGACA
>JAJAGP010000799.1:0-50235 GCA_025084515.1 Ancistrus triradiatus | reverse complement strand
TATATATATATATCTGAGAGAGAGAGAGAGATTTTCTATATTCTGTCATATTGGATCATTTTCCTCAATAAATAAATGACCAAGTTTAATGTTTTTATCTCATTTGTTTAACTGGGTTCTCTTTATCTACTTTCAGGACTTGTATGAAATTCTGATGATGTTTTAGGTCATATTTATGCAGAAATATAGAAAATTCTAAAAGGTTCACAAACTTTCAAGAACCACTGAATATACACACTCAAGTCAATGCCAATTTAGCGTAATAAATTAACCTAACACGCATGTCTTAGGAAGAAACCAGAGTACCCGGAGTAAACCCACGCAGACACGGGGAGTACATGCAGACCCCTTACAGAAAGGACCCAGAGGGCTCCACCCTGGGATCAAACCCAGGACCTTCTTGCTGTGAGGCGGTGATGCTACCCAAAAAGCCACCTGGAATATTAGGTCACATTAAAAAGTCCAATGTGTGCATTAAATCAGATTTGGTCCACTTTTGCCTGCTGTGTGAAAGTAGTCAAAGCACAGTGCTCATAGTCCTTCACTACTCACCTGCTCCACTGCAGATGTCACTCAGGATGATGTGCAGATCAGCAGTGAGACTAGTCATCTCCAGAACATACTTCCTGAAACTAATAAAAGCTTGGTGGAAGAGTCGCGCTAAAAACAAAACAAATAAAACAATTAAATCAAAATCATTATAGGTGGCAGACACTGAAACTGGAAACTGTTCTGTGACACAGGACGTTGACCAGACATTACCAAAGTCATGAAGTCTTTTTAGGCTACTGTAACGTAACTATAACGGGTATTTTCACAAGAAAACTGTGTGCAAATAATACGTAAATGCATCAGAGATACCACTGGACATGTGAGTGACTGATAAGTGATTTAAGCTTTTGTTTGACTGAAGCCAAAACTGAACATATTATGAAGAACACTGAGAATCAGCCAGATGAAACAGATACTCGACAAGTAAATGTGAACCAGTTGATACAGGTACAGGTGAGAGAGAAAATACAGGTAGTGGGAGGGACAAGCAATGGCATACTATTTACAATAAGACAAAAACCATACACTTACGAATTCCATTTACAGCTTGTTACAAATAAGTAGTGGAAAGTCTTGCACAAAAAGTCTCTAAACACATCAACCAAGTTAGGACAGTCTCGAGTCCAACCTTTAATTGAGGTACACATAAAATCTAGCCTAAGAAATAACACCTGCGTCTAAACCAACCACTACACACTTTTGTCACTACGTCTGGACTAATTTCTGTACTCTTGCGTCTGGACCAATCACCACAAAATTACATCACTCAGGGTTCCTATGTGCTGAGAAAAAAAACATACCTTGAAGTAGTGGCTAAAAATGTCCTATACACGACCATCTAAGAACTACAATCATCCCCAGTTCCTGCAATGAGATTATGTGAAAAAGGGGCCACAGTTCTAAAAACTATGAAAAACGTTTCTCCGCTGCAAAAGCACCTTATGTAAATTTGGTTTATAGAAATAGAAGACTTTCTTTTCAGTTCGCTTATTAGTTTAGAGCCTTTCGAGAACTCAATCCATATTCAACCAGCATCTGAAATCCCAGGGACAAACACGAATAATCAGGGCCAAAACAGGCAGAAGCCAACAACCAGAGTAAAGTATAACCCAGTGTTTCTCAATCCTGGTCCTGGCGCCCCACCGCTCTGCACAATTTAGTGCTTCTCCTGTTTAACCACACCCACGTTAACTCAGTTAATGGGCTTGTTAGAGCTGAGTAGTTGGATCAGGTGTGTTGGGAGCAGGAAAACACTAAAACATGCGGAGTGGTGGGGCCAGGATTGAGAAACACTGGTATAAACCTAAGCTGGTGCCATTTTTGCCTTCTGAACTGACTTAATTCTTTGTCGCATAGATTTAACAAGGTCCGTAATGACATGACAGCATCACACAGTTGCTGCAGATTTGTCGACTGCATATCCATGATCTTCTTCTGCGAATCTTCTGTTCCTTGACATCCCAAAGGTGCTCTATTGGATTGAGATGTGGTGACTGTGGAGGCCATTTGAGTACAGTTAACTCATTGCCGTGTTCAAGTAACCAGTTTGAGATGATTTGAGCTATGTGACATGGCACGTTATCCTGCTGGAAGCAACCATCAGAAGAGGAGTACACTGTGGTCATGAACACTACTCAGCTAGGCCCACTAAGAAAAAATATCTATAGCATCCCTTTGTAAGTAAAACAGCACTCGGTCATCTCCTACAATTTACTAGGTTGGAGGATACAGAGCAGGGAATATGAGAATATTCCGATACAGAATCTCTATAGATCACCCACAGTCCTAACTCCTCTCTTTTGCAATCTACTGTTTATGTCACCCATGGCAGAAGCTGATTTTGTCTTTGGTAAACCATTTTTTGTGTTGATCTGGACATGTTTTGGATCCAGTGATGACCAATTTTTAGTTTGCTTAGATGACAGGAAAGGCTGGCAGAAAATCTGTTGACACTGAGGTGGTATCTGATAGCAGTTTTGGAGAAAATCTCCAACAGTGATCCTTGGGAAAGCCTGTCTTCCTGCTCACTGTGCTTGGGGTCAAAATTAACTTGGGTCTTTGTCCAGGCAAGATTGACCCAGTACCGTTGAACAGAACCTTTTAATCATTTCCCTAACTGTGAATATGGGCTATTTTAACATCATTTCCTGACTTATGAAGGTCGACACCTTATTCTCTTATTTGATTTGTGTGTTCCTAGAGTGACTGCGTAACATACTACATAATGCCAATATGTTAATTCAGCTAATTCAGTTCATTTTTGTTGATGGTAATGAACTTCAGTCTCGTTGCTCTTCAGTGGAGCTGTGAATCATTAAGAGCCCAGGAGGTTTGATTTAAAGTAGTGACTTTGTTTCGCACTTCCAGCATTTCCAAATCCTTAATGTGACAAACATTTGGCTCAGGTTGGTCATTAATACAGTGGGGCAAAAAAGTATTTAGTCAGCCACTGATTGTGCAAGGTCTCCTCAGAAAGATGAGAGAGGTCTGTAATTTTCATCATAGGTACACTTCAACTATGAGAGACAAAATGAGAAAAAAAGATCTAGGAAATCAGGATTTTTAAACAATTTAATTGTACATCATGGTGGAAAATATGTATTTGGTCACCAACAAACAAGCAAGATTTCTGGATGTCACAGACCTGCAACTACTTCTTTAAGAAGCTCTTCTGTCCTCCACTCGTTACCTGTATTAATGGCACCTGTTTGACCTTGTTATCTGTATAAAAGGCACCTGTCCACAGCCTCAAACAGTCAGACTCCAAACCAAACCATGGCCAAGACCAAAGAGCTGTCGAAGGACACCAGGAAGAAAATTGTAGACCGGCACCAGGCTGGGAAGAGTGAATCTACAATAGGCAAGCAGGTTGGTGTGAATAAGTCAACTGTGAGAGCAATTGTAAGAAAATGGAAGACATACAAGACCACTGATAATCTCCCTCGATCTGGGACTCCATGAAGATCCAATCCATGGGTCAAAATGATCAGGCCGAATGGAGGGACATGTGATGAATGACCTGCAGAGAGATGATGACCAAAGTAGTAACAAAGGCTACATCCCACTAACACAATACGCCGAGTGGGGACTCAGATCCTGCAGTGCCAGGCGTGTCCCCCTGCCTAAGCCAGTACATGTCCAGGGCCCGCTCTGAAGGTTTGCAGAGGCA
Organism: Ancistrus triradiatus; assembly: GCA_025084515.1. Lineage (NCBI taxonomy): Eukaryota > Metazoa > Chordata > Actinopteri > Siluriformes > Loricariidae > Ancistrus > Ancistrus triradiatus. Next base: position 46,514 of record JAJAGP010000799.1, on the reverse strand, counting down.
TATGGATGATCCAGAAGAGGATTGGGAGAATATCCATGTGATCAGATTGAAACCAAAATAGAACTTTTGGCAAAAACTCAAACTCGATCGTGTTTGGAGGAAGAAGATGCTGAGTGCATCTCAAGACACCCTACTACTTGTGAAGCATGGGAGTGAAAAAAATCATGCTTTGGGGACTGTTTTTCTGAAGAGGGAACAGCGATGATCCGTGTTAAGGGAAAGAATGAATGGGGCAATGTAATAGTGAGATTTGAAGCCAAAACCTCCTGCCATCAGTGAGAGCACTGAAGTGGATGGAACGTGGCTGGGTTCTTCCAGCATTTGACAATGACCCCAAACAACACGCTCAGCAAACGAAGGGAGTGGCTTGTAAAAGCATTTCAAGGTCCTGAGTGGCTAGCAGTCTCCAGACCCAGTCCCATAGAAATTTGGGGAGGGAGTGAAAAGTCCGTGTTGCCCCAAAACATCACTGCTCTAGAGGAGATCTGCATGGAGAAGGAATGGGCCAAATGTTTCAGCTACAGTGTTGTGCAAAAACCTGGTGAAGACTTACAGGAACGTTTGACCTCCGTTGTTATATAAAACTTTTGTTCCACCATGATTTACAATTAAATGTCTTTAAAAATCCTAAAATGTGATTCCCAGATTTTTTTTCTCATTTGTCTCTCATAGTTGAAGTGGACCTATGATGAAAATACAGACTCTCTCATCTTTCTAAGTAGGAAACTTGCACAATCAGTGGCTGGACTAAATACTTTTTTGACCCCACGGTATCTTTTAGTGTATTTCATTTTAAACTATTATTTACTACAAGATTTGTTACATAAAATTAGCTTCATTCTTACATTATATACGGCCACCCAAGGAAATGGGTTCGGCGTCCCCTTTTTGAGTCCTTTTCTCCCCAGGTTTCTTTAGTCATAATGGTTAGGGAGTTTTTCATTGCCACGTCTCTGTAGCTTTGAGGACCAATGCTCAAATTGTAAAAAGCGCATATACAATAGTTTGAATTCCACTTGTTCTATTGTCCCCGTTTACTCTTTCATGATTGAAGATATGCCTAAGAAAATTTCACCTCTGTGTAACCTCATTATATGTACATAAATATTTTAGGTCATAGTTTACGTTGAAGGGTCCTAGGACACTCAGATCACCTTAAACTATGTAAAATTGAAGGGGAAATGTCTTTCCTAAGGGGTGGCTAATTAAATGCGGTTTTGTTAAAAATTTATATGAAGACGGCATCTTTCTCGCCTCAGACTTCAAATAAGGTTTGGATTTTAGTGTCGATTAAGGGTAACTACCAAAAGGTCCCTTTCTAATAAACCCTTTTGAACCAAGGGTGCCAATTAATTGTGGAAGGGACTGATGTATGTAATAGGCAAGGGTTTTATCAGTGGAGCTGCGGACTTGAACCCTGCTTTCAGGTCAAAGCATAGTAGCTTAACACAAAGCAGTCCAGACTTACCCATAAAGCAATATGCCTCACTATTCCTACAGAGATGACCTTGAATGGGCTTTAGCAATTAGGTAATTCAATTACTCAGCAGCTTTATCTAAGCATTAATTTACAGATAAAGATTTTTTAGTTGAAACGAGTAACTCACCATCAAGCCCTTGATCAGCAGCAAGCTTCTGCATCTCTTTCCTTTTGTAAAATCTATTTAGGACCTTAAGAAGTTCACCTGTTAAAGACAGAAAACACAAGTAAGCAACATGGAGTTTTACCAGTACACCAGATAAACCCTGTTATCAGTGACCAACCATGCTTCTTTTACCATGACTGTGTTTAAAACAACCTCCATTTAGCAATAAAATGATCAGTGTGTTCACATGACCTTAAGGAATTTGATTAAGGGTCTACAGACAATTCTCTAGACATTCCCCTCTATGTGCAGGAACCCTCCACCAAGGCCAGCTCTGGAAGGTGGAAGATTTATATGAAGAAAATGTACATGGAGGAACAACCTACCTCCATGCCTGTTGTGATAGGCTAGCTTTTTAGACTGCTGCACCAATAAACCACTTTTTGAAGTGGGGACAGGGTGAAAAGTCTAAGACATGCTAAAGCTCACAAAGACTTCAATGAAGATCAGTGGAAAATAGTATTATTGAGTGACGAATCCAAGTTTGCAACTTCTGAGTCCAATCGTCAACAGTATGTTATATATGGACATTATACTATTGCCAAACCAAGAAACCTAATGGTGGCCTAAAACTTTTGCACAGTACTGTATATATTTACATTTACAGCATTTAGCAGACGCCCTTATCCAGAGCGACTTACAACTGATACAATCTTACAATCCAAGCTTGGATTAAACAATGGGTTAAGCGTCTTGCTCAAGGACCCAACAGTGGCAGCTTGGCAGAGATGGGATTTGAACTCTGGACCTTATGGTACGGAGTCCAGTACCTTAACCGCTAGGCTACCACAGTCTTTTATATTCATACATATGCATATACATATATACATACACAATATATATCTTATTCACATCTGAATGAAGGAAAACTAGTATGAGTGAACTTTTGTGACACATGCTGACAAAGAACTGTGGTGGCCTAGTGGCTAAGATACTGGACTTTGGACCAGAAGATACAAAGACAATTACTGTATTGTACAGTAGTAAATTATTTCATTGTGTTTTAATAAATATTATTGTTAAAAATAAAACACTGTGCAATTTATCTAAACTACTACATGACCATGGTAATGTCCAGCTAACGTCAATTTCGGTCGTTACGAAACGCGGACGTTAACGGCGCATACTTGTATAGGTGTTCCAAACAAAAGGCTCACTGAGTGTACAGGCAGCTGTTGGCAACAGAGCATTGTGACCAAGTCAGTACCTCATTGCATTCATTGATGTCGTGATCTAAGCAGAGATATTACACTAATCAAGAACCTTGATATGACAGAAGCACGTAATAAGGAACGACAACGTAAATGGCTTAAAGTATAAGCAGAATAAAACCATAACCCAAGTTTATTTTATCAAGTGGTCTCGTAATTCAGCTCCAACCAGCCCCTCTGCAGGGCTATCGCTCTTTAAAACGCAGGGGTACAAAAAACAGAGAGGTGGCCCGGTGGCCTCAATTGCGACTGTCGATGATCCGACTTCCGTGTGCCATGACGGGTGTAAACGAAGCCGCCGCTTTCGGACACGCAGCAGTCCGGGGACAGCTATTGAACCCAGCAGCCTAACATAGCAGAACATGATTGACGATCACACCGGACCTGCGCTGTAGTGTGTGCGGGACAGAAGTACACCCACCGAGAACCGACAATGATTACACAAGCACAAAGTATTTATCCTCCATTAAATCTACGTTCAGGTCTGTCACTGTAACAGAGCACACTAAACAGCCATAGTAAGGTCAATCATCGGCAATTCACCCAGCGAGGAAACGTGCCGAAAGACCCCAAAATAGTGCTGTCTAATATTATACCTGTTACTTATTAAGACACTAAACACAATTTAAACACGTCCATTCCAAAGCTTTGGAGACAACACAAAGTTAATAAGTAATATTTTTTAAAAGTTGTCGCATTTTCGCTCAATTAACACTTAGCAAGTAAGCAATAATCAGTTTCTTTAAATCAGGCAATATTAAGCTTCCTTATATAAGGACCCTTTCAAGATGAGTCTGTTCGAATCACAAAATATTCCCTATTCCCTATATACTACTTAGTGGATTATGCCTTTTCACTGTACGCGTATATATATAGTGAATATGGTTCGATTTAAACACGACTCGGTCGTCAGCGGTATCCCAAACCGCAAACTACGTACGTAAAGAGAGTAAGCGCCGAGAGTGGCGTGCTATTAGTGGGACTGTGTATTAATTGTACATGGGCGATTCTTCCATTAGGGTCTCTAATGGAATACTCTAGAACAAAATAAATAGCGGAGGTATTAAAATATCATTTATTGCATCATTTCAAAAATGTTTTAAACATAGTCTTTGCTTGGCTTCTCTCCCCAATAAAAATCATAAAGTGATCAATGCATAAAAAAATCACAATGTGTTTTTGCAATAACAAAACAATACACCTAATGCCAATGAATGAACAATATTATCATCCCCAAGATTACCGACATTACAGCCTATGATTTCTGTGGCACTAAATGACTTGAAGTTAACACTTGTTTATGTCGTAACTATGCAAGCAAAGACTGAAGAAAACATCAAATATGAGAGAAAGGACATTATTTTACAATATGTTCACATTATATGAGAAATATTCACTACTATCTGTTGACTAGTTAGCAAATCCATGACCTAGCATCTTTGAAAACTGTCGTTACCACAAGATGTCACTACCAACCACTACCATTACGTCTTTACTTTAAAGCATGTAAACCTTATCTTCACATATAACCAAATTATTACTAATTATATTTTTCAAAGGTTAAGGTGGCAAATAGAATCCCCCATTTGAAGAATCAGCCACATACAATCCCTAAGGACTTAGAAGTACTTCAAAGTTACCACTGGCCTCATGGCAACTTCCTTGATCAATGTCCGCCTGGCTCAGCCATGTACTTTAGAGGGATAGCCAAATTTTGGCATGATGAACATTACTTTGACGGATAGTTAAAGCCTCTAAAATCTTTTGTATCCTTCTACTTTGTGCCTTAACACAACTTTTCACGATTAGTAAAGGAATCTTCATGGAATATCCAGTTTTAGTCTGAAATAATAAAAAAACACTACATTTGATGTCAGGTAGAATCCAGAATCCAGTCCAGGATTCCAAGAGTGTTTCAGGTGTTGTTTTGTCCCACTTCCTGCACACACGTCTTAAGATGTGCAGCAGTACGAGTTGTGGCTTATGTTGCTCCAAAATGTACTTTGTACTTTTCTGCATTGATGCTGCCATCACAGAAGTGTAAATGACCTTTGCCAAGGGCGCTGACACAACCCCATACCATGACAGAGCCTGGCTTCTGAACTTGTTGCTGATAACAGTCTGGATGGTCTATTCCTTCCAATAAAAATCTGGAATACTGATTTGTCTGACCACAATACATGTTTCCACTGTGCGATGGTCCATCCCAGATGCCTCCAAGACCAGAGAAGTTGATGCTGCTTCTGGACATTCACAAATGCCACTTAACAAGGCTTCTTTTTTGCACAGCAAAGTGTTAAGTGGCATTTGTGAATGTAGCTCCTTATTATAGTGCTTGACCAAAGTTTACCAAGGTAATCCCTTGCCCATGTGGTTCTATCAGCTATTGATGAATGACGGTTCTTGATGCAATGCCGTCTGAGGAATTGGAGATGATGGGTGTTCAGTTTAGGCTTGTGCCCTTTCCCTTTACAGAGTGAAACTCCCCCAGATTCCTTGAATTGTTTAACAATATTTTGCACTGTATGTTTCATGTTTCAAAACATGACGTATCTTGGGTTCATACATTCTGCAATAAAATAGAACTAAATCTAAGACACACTACATTTTAATTTGCATTTTCTATACCATCCCAACGTTTTCTGACTGGCTGTAGATCAGACCCTTTAAAATTCTTTTTGTTTTCATGTTGACACGGAGGTTTATATTTGTAAATACATCTAGATTGAATTTATGTTAATTTAAATGTAATGTTCAGGGTGTAATTTGACAAAATGTAAAGATTGACAGGGTATGGCAGGGTTTTATATAGGCATGTTTTAATGTGTACATTTTAAAACATGTTGGGGAGAAAAGAGACATAAAATTTTGCATGTGCAAAAGTTTGTGCACCTTTCCTGATGATCCACTAATGGTTTTGTTGTACGGTGTTAGAAATAACAGGCTAGTTAATGGCCTATTTAAATGTGTAGAAATGCCATGTTTAATTTTCCTTCAAATACTGTATTCATTTCGAAAATCAACATTTTGACTAGGGGTGCTCAAACTTTTGCATAAAATGGAAGATACACAACTGAATACAACGGAGTACACATTTGCATATCCTTTAGAACATAATCGAAAAGACAAATAAATGCAATTCATAAGACATCGTGTGCTACTTTTTAATGTTGTTTCTCTCAGTACAAGTAATCAAATGGGTTAATGTGACATACAGGTGCTCCCCGATTTACGATGGGGTTATGCTCTGATAAACCCATCTTAAGATGAATGTACTGTAAACCGAGAAGTTTAGATATGGTGTACATCATGGTGTAGCCTACCTTAAACATGCTTAAAACACATACATTAGGGCAAAACAGTTGGACAAAATCATTAACATAAAGCTTATTTTATAATAAAGTGTTGACTATCTTATGTAATTTATTGAATAATGTATTGATAGTGAAAAACAAAAACAAACGTTTAGTCCTTTAGCACTGCTGCTCAGCTCAGTTAGCTGGTTGCTGCCTGGATGCCCTGCATGTGCAGGAGAGCATCATACTGCATATCGCTTTCGAAATTCAAAATTCAGAACAGTTTCTGCTAAATATGTTTATGTGCGTTATCGGATTCCCATGGTAAAGTCGAAAAATTGAAAACCGGACCATTGTAAAACATGGAGTACCTGTATTTACATAACTTGTAAGCCTTCATAAGTCCCTACAACCCCTTTGTGTGACCTGAGCAGCTTAAGAATTCTCATAAGTTCCTTTCTCATTCCAGACCATTCTTGGAGTTAACTGGACCGTGCAAAGTTTTTTCCCCACACGTTTCCCTGGTCAGTGTCATGGGGGTTGGGTAGGGGTCACTGTTGCAGGGACGGATGATTCCCGATTGGCCTCCCCTTACTCAGATACAGTCAGACGTGTTTGCATGTGCCACCTGGAATTCCTGGGTCCCTGTGATGGTGGGCCAGATTTGTTTGTTTATTTGGTTTATTTAACGTTGCTATCGGCAACAATGGCGACAGACACAAGGTTATATCGATAAACAAGGTTACTTGGATCGGGCCAATTTAGCACAATCAATTACCTAATGCATGCCTTTGGACTGAGGGGGAAATCGGAGCAAAGTAAACCCATGCGGACACAGGGAGGATGTGTAGACTCCACACAGAGAGAGCACTCCATCTGGATCAAACCCAGGTCCTTCTTGCTGTGAGGCAACGGCGCTACCCACCGAGCCACCTGGTGGGCCAGAAAAGGAATTCTTCCTTACATTTTTGTTTGTTGGCTTATTTGGTTTATTTAATGTCGCTTTTAGCATCAATGGCTATTTAACAACAGACACAAGGTTACATCGAAACCAGTAATCGGATCGGACCATTTTAGCACAATCAGTTCACTTAATGCATGTTTTTGGACTGTGGGAGGAAAGCGGAGCACCCAGAGTAAACCCCTACAGACACTGAGAGGACATGCAAACTCCACCCAGGCAAGGTCTGGATCGAACAGGGAGACGCTGGAGCTGTGGGACAGCTTCGGTAACTGTGCTGCTCCCTTACAGATTTAAGAATTCTGCTAGATGTAATACAGTGGTTTCTTCAAATCAGGCCTGGAGACATTTTTTCCTACTGATTCATTGTTTAATAAGTTGCATATTAACACTTTCATTTTCTGATGAAAATTGAAATAACCTTCCCTATGGATTTGTCAGGTAGTTTCATGCAAAATATCCTGATAAAGATTTATTTCCCATTATAAAGTTGCATTTTATTTGACAGATAAACAGGTTGAGGTTGGGTATGTACATGTTTCAGGGTCCACAAACAGCTCCGTAAATGATTGAGTGATTGTTCTCATGAGTGGAAAATCATTAGAGTATTTGTATGATAGAAGGAAAAATATTGTTCATATAACCAGAACAGTATAGCCACTGCTAATTCAACATCCAAAGGAATGTATTTGCTCACCGTCCTTTAGAGAACTTGCAGGAACATCAAGGATGAACTAGTTAACAGTAAATGAAACTTTTCTGTATCCGTACATTTAACCAGGCTTTCATGCAGCGGATTTAGCATGGCAGGATTTCAGCCGAAGCTTATGGTCACTACATGTAAGCAAGGGGATGAAATGCCAGCATGTGGTGCTTGGAAACTAAGTTTTTTTTACTATAAAAGTGAAAGCAGTGCAGCCTACATTTAAGCTCTGCTCCAATGGCATGACTGAGTTAAGCAAGTTAAGAAAATAAAACTAAAGAACATTAAAGAGAAACATAATCAGATAGGCCCATGAGCTGGATAATTAATAACCTGCACACATAATCATGAAGACTAAAAGAACTCGTTCAGAAAGCTTCCAGTCCAAAGCTTTGTGCTAATACACTGGGGAGCTTTAATGCTATTCATATCATGTTTTTGTCTACTTACAATGAAGAGAACCGACCTACTGCAACAAAGACCTAAAGATTAATGCTGAATAAGTTAAACAGATTTTTTTTTTTTTTACATATTAAAGTGATTGCAAAAAAATGATATGGCACTCCGGCCTGGATACACACACAACATTTTCTGATCTTCAGACCCACAGTCGTTAACCAAAGCTTCAATTCACCAGATGGCATGCAATGCAGTGGATTCTCTCTAAAGTGAAATCAAGTGAACTCTGTCCTGGATGGTATCTCAAAAAACACAAAACCCCTAACAACAACCCCTCCCCCCCATCCAAAAACAAAGCATTAAAAAAAAAAAAAAAAAATTCATATACTGAAGGGTACAAGCCCCAAACTGTACTATAGGTTTACATAGTTGCTTCTGTTCCAGTGCTTTCTATAGAGTGGAGGAAGTCCTTGAATGCTAACGAACCGATTGCTGTGGACGGCAGAGTGGACTCGGCGAAGGCAGGCGCGGACACGGCCGCGCACCGCAAGCTGTGAGGAGCGCAGGCGTGGATGTTAGGTGGGATTTGCTCTCCTCTCCTGTGAGTGGGCACTGCATAATCGTGTCCCTGGCTGGTTGCTTGCTTCCTCACATTTCGGGCTGTTCGGCGGAGAGGCTCGGCCGTGGCTCCGGAGACTCGTAGCGCTGGTGGAAGTTGCGTTTACGCATTTTCTCAGGGGCTTTTCGCCACAGAACTATCTCCTGAGTTTGAAAAAAAAAAGATGTTTGTAACAACACAACAACATTATTTTTAAATACACAATGTGAGACTTCTGACACGAGGTCTGTTCACACTGGGCAGGTTTGGTTCAATTTAAACAAACACTGGTGCGATTGCTCTCTTAGTGTGAACACCGCCATCCAAACCTCAGTGTGTACCACATAATAATAGGTGGAACTTGGTTCTAAGGGTGGACAGTATAGTAAAAATTAGTGATAGACCGATTAATGCCACTATTCAAAAATAGTGGGGAACATGCAGAGAAACTGTTTTCCTGCATTAGAACTTGCAGCTCATAAAGTGGGACTACTGAGTGACTAAAAACAAAGATGCTGAGATTCAGTGAGGGTGGGGCCATTTATCAGAAGATGAAAACTTTGTTTCCAGCATTACAACCTACTGCTTTTAACTGGAACTGGGATTAAAACCAAAAAGATGATGCTACCATGTGCACTGCTCTAACTCTTTTTGTTTGTTGCAAGTATTTACACATTTACAGCATTTAGCAGAATCTTATCCAGAGTGACTTCCAATCCAAGCAACTGTGGGTTAAGGGTCTTGCTCAAGGACCCAACACTGGCAGCTTGGCAGAGGTGGGATTTGAACCCTGGACCTTCTGGACCACTAGGCTCCCTCAGTCCCACGTTTTAATTTTTTCCCCCCAGAAAGTATGTGATACTGTAATCTGGCAATAAATATTGTAGTTATGAGCAATATAATCTTTATTTTTTATTCATTAAAAAAAAAAAAAAAAAACTGAGAAGCTGTCCTGTCCTCATGGTCACTATTCCTGCAGAATGATTTTAGCACCTAGCACAATCCACACCGCATCCACAGAAAACCTGCTGCGGTTCTGAAGGTCAAAAGATGTCCAACACGCCACTAGATGGGCATCTCTAATAAAGTGGCCATTCAGTGTACATAGCGGCACAGGACTTTCCAAGTGAACTTTTCAGGCAGCTTTATCAATACTGCTAGCATACCACCTGCCTTGACTTTGATTATAGTAATGTGACTGATGTGCAGTTAAGTACTGGACTATGGACCAGAAGGTCCAGGGTTCAAATCCCACCTATGCCAAGCCAGTGCCACTGTTGGGTCCTTGAGCAAGGCCCTTAACCCAAAATTGCTTGGATGATAAGACTGTATCAATTGTAAGTCGCTCTGGATAAGGGTCTGCTAAATTACCTAAATGTAATACTGAGGCACTGAGGTGTTCCACTGTTGCAGTGCTGTACCTGCTGTTTGAAGTATCTCCTGTCCTCTTCATCCACCAGCACCAGATTTAGGAAGTACCTCACCGAGAACTTTTTGTTTACATCTCTCATTGTAGCGGTGAGGTCGTAGCCAGCGAGGAAGAGGCGTATAGGAATGGACTCGCCTAGAAAGATGAACATTTATCACTGGGATGTACAGTGGTGCTTGAAAGTTTGTGAACCCTTCAGAATTTTCTATATTTCTGCATAAATATGACCTAAAACATCATCAGATTTTCACACAAGTCCTAAAAGTAGATCAAGAGAACCCAGTTAAACGAATGAGACAAAAATATTATACTTTGTCATTTATTTCTTGAGGAAAATGATCCAATATTACATATTAGTGAGTGGCAAAAGTATGTGAACCTCTAGGACAGTTAATTTGAAGGTGAAATTAGAGTCAGGTGTTTTCAATCAATGGGATGACAATCAGGTGTGAGTGGGCACCCTGTTTTATTTAAAGAACAGGGATCTATCAAAGTCTGCTCTTCACAACATTTGTTTGTGGAAGGGTATCATGGCACGAACAAAGGAGATTCCTGAGGACCACAGAAAAAGATGTTGATGCTCATCAGGCTAGAAAAGGTTACAAAACCATCTCTAAAGAGTTTGGATATGGTTATAATCTACAGTCAGACAGATAGTGTACAAATGGAGGAAATTCAAGACCACTGTTACCCTCCCCAGGAGTGGTCGACCAACAAAGATCATAATAGTTGGTGTAATAGTTGGTGAGGTAACAAAGGAATACAACAACCTTTAAGTAATTGCATTTCTAAAAAGCGTCTTGTTTTCTAAGACTATGTTGAGCTTTGCCCATTGTATTCGTCTCAAAGTGAAGGAAAAGTGAACGCATCACTCCTGTGCATGAGTGACTTCACCGGCTGCCCATCCATAAACGCATTCAATAAAGTACTACTGCTAACATCTACAGCACTTCATGGCTTAAGCCCTGCCCATCTGTCTGGTCTGCTCAGTCTCTACACTCCTCTCCGCTCTTTAAGGTCCTCGGATTCTAGTTTATTTCTGGATTCTGGTTTGGCTAACCACAGGTTTAGGCTCTCCACTCTGGGGCTTTTAGTTTGGCTGCTCCCCTGCTCTGGAACTCTCTTCCTTTTTCCCTGCACTCTGTAACTTCTCTTTATCAGTTTAAATTAATCTAAAAACATTTCTTCTCTGAACATTTCCACCCATCTCTTTTTTCCTCCATTTAATCTCTGATCTCAATGGAAAGCGACCTCGGGTGTTTTGAAATGCGCTCTGTAAGTATGATGTACTATTATTAAGTGAATTTATAGGTCTGAATCCGATACTGAGCTGGCCTGAAATGCACACTATTATATACTATGACACTGTGAGGAGATAACTGACGGAACACAACTGCAGCAAAACACACCACCACATCAGGTTCACTGCAGTGCTGAGATCCACCACCCAAATAGTACCTGATCTGCAGGGGTCCTGACCATTACAGAACAGAGTAAGGGGGACTAACATAACACAGAGAAACAGATGGACTACACTGTGTAATTGTGGAGCTATAAAGTGCATCTATATGGTAAGTGGAACTGAAAATGGACAATGAGTGAAGGTGATGATGGTTGGGATTTATTGCCACATCAGCACGATTATGGCTATATACGTAGCAGGTCAAGGTTCTGGTTCATATAATGGTGATGATGTTTTTGGAGGACGGGATGCGGCTTGGTACTCAAAATCATGTTCCTTTACTACAACAGGTGTACTAGTTTGACACGAGTTAAGTAATTATGTATTTTCATAGACCTCTTATCAAAGAGGTCTGTGATGTTGTGTGTATGGAAGTACTGCTGTCTTCGTGGCTGCAGGGCATTCGATCAGCCTGTATTTAATTGTCAGAGTCACGTTGCAGTTCTGGTAGGAGGTTCGTCTCCTGCAAGTAGGTGTTTGTGCGTCAGTTGGGAGTGTAATAAGCGCAATCTTAAGTGGATACCTTTGTGAAGTCGGTTCTCCATCTTGTATCCTATCTGTTACATTAGGCTTGATTTCTTCGAGCTTGTTGTTGGTTTGGTTGTCCCATTTCTCTTGCCATTTTGTGTTTATGAAGGGTTTTATTATTGGGATGTTATCGGTGGCTGGGATGGGGAGAATGGTTATTGCCCTGTATTCCACAGTGTTCTGGTCTCCAACAATATTTGGTATTGTATTGCTTGTCTTTGATAACATTTGGTTATGACTGGGTTGTTTGTTTTCCACCGAGTCCAGTGCCTGTAGGCAAGACTTGGAGTCACTGCATATTAGTAAATCTTTGTGCTTTTCTTTCTGACTGTAATCTAGAGCTATTAATATCGAGTAAGCTTCAGCTGTGAAAATGAAGCAACATGTTAGGAGACTAATGCTGTAGTAGTGTGTCGACGTGTGATCCTCGTTTGCTTCTATGCACAGACTGTCTACTGGTGATGTCCTGTTTGCCCCCAGTGCCACAATGAGTGAAGAAACAAGGACGTGTACCTAATAAAGTGACTGGTGAGTGTAAATAAATGAAACTGCCTGCAAGGTTTTCGTCTAATATCAACAGAGAACTCAACACAACAAAAGTTCACCTTTCACTGGTGCTCCATCCATAATCTCATACTTGGCCACAGTTTCTGTCTCTGTAGTTGTACTCGGCCCTGTCAAAGGAATATCACGTGATTGACTTTGGAATATCATACTGCTCAGCTTTACACAAAGACACCCATCACAACAGTCACCTACACCATTTTAAATGAATAGAGTTTGTCTGCCTTTGTCATCAGCGCTTACCTATTCCTGTCATTTCTTTCTTGATTAGCTGAAGCTCCATGTGTTGGATTTTGATTCGAACCAGCAAAAAGTAAATTTTACCCACAATTACATCTTTTAGGTGGTATCTGTGGGAAAACAAGTGGCATAATGTGACTTCAGAGTTAATCAATCAATAGCACCTTAACAGTTTTACTGTAGGGTTGCACAACTTTATGCCACAAGAATCTGCAGGATGTACTGGACAAAAAAATAAGTGTTGTTTTGGTTCCAGCGCTTCATAGAGCAGATAGCCCTTTGATCCTAAGTAAGCCTCTTACAACACCAGTACAGATCTCTTATGGATAAGATGACTGCTTACTTTGACTTGTTATACTCAAACTCTATGTGCAGGCAGTCTTCAATGCCCACTTCCATCTTGATTGAATTGTTGACATCCGGGTAGGTAGCAAGCTGATGGACAATGAGGTCATATTCCTTGACCAAATCAGACAGTCTTCTTACAATGGTTACTTTGAGGAAATACCTGTTAGAACAAATTGATTAAACCATCTTTACATTAGTAAAAAAGCAAGGAAACAACATATATAGACAAAAGTACGTGAACACCCAAAATAGTAAACGATTCCGATGCTACTTATTGATTCCAATTCACTTCTCTCAGTTACGATACATAAGAAGAAGAAGAAAGCTTAACATGACTTAATGTACTAAAACGATGGCCTAGGAATACCAAACTCTATTCTATCAGTTACTACAGGTCATAAGTATTCTCTACTTCTAAAATGACTAACGTGATCCAAATGGAAAGTAATCAGGAAAGAAAACTAAGCTTTTTTCCTCCCATTGAAAGATATTATAAGCAAATAGCTTAATGTAAAAATGATTACTTTGCTTTGGACCACGTGTTCGTCATCTCAGGAGTAGGTAGTAACTGGGAGAAGTGAACTGGAATCGGTAAGCAGAATCACTAAAATGCAAAACATACCCAACCCTACTGGGCATATTGACTATATTTATGGTACAAATCAAGATAAAATAAACAAGTTAGTACATTTTTGCCAAACAAATCATTTAATGAACAAAGCACTCAAGGGAATGCAATAAGTATCAGAAAGACGTTTGCTAGATGGTTCTGGAAACTAACCTCAGTCGCACATTAGCTCCAACGTAGGACTCGTATGGCTTTTCCACTTGCATGAACTCAAAGTCATAGCTGCGATTCTGAGTCAGTTCTCCAGGAAGAGCAAGCTCCTTTACCAGGTTCACAAACTCATGTGTGTTGCTTTTATCACTAAAAAGTTCTGTGTGAGAAAAAGAGAGTGTGTGTCTTTTGTCTTAAATAATAACCATCTCTTTTATGAAATCGCTTGTGTTTACACAAAACAGGCAGACATCCATCCATGTGACAACCACATGCTCTCCTAAGCCTCTGCGGCTGAAATGTGCAGCAGTTCATGTACTGGACAGAAACATTCATCAGAAAGGCATTTAATGCTTCTGTTTCATTTCATAACACACCCTATGACTCTATGTGCTGGGAAGGCTTACCAATCTGTCCGACGAACTCTATCCGGATTCCCTGATGTTCAAGCCGCTTGCTTGTTTGCTTTACATTGATGTTTACCTTGTGGAGATACAGAAATAATAAGTCATTAAACATGTTAAGGAAATAAAATGATCATTTTCCAACCAGCACTTCCCTGTAATACATTTGCAACGGGTAATTGTATTTTATTTTCAAGATTTCAATAGGGCAACATCTGAAAATTGAGAGATTCGGGTACAGTTGGACTGGATGCTACCTTACAATCCAAGCAATTGGGGTTAAAGACCTTGCTCAAGGGCCCAACAGTGGGGTAGAGGTGGGATGTGGACTGTGGTAGCCTAGCGGTTAAGGTACTGGACTATGGACCAAAAGGTCCAGGGTTCAAATCCCACCTCTGCCAAGCTGCCACTGTTGGGTCCTTGAGCAAGGCCCTTAACCCACAGTT
Organism: Ancistrus triradiatus; assembly: GCA_025084515.1. Taxonomy (NCBI): domain Eukaryota; kingdom Metazoa; phylum Chordata; class Actinopteri; order Siluriformes; family Loricariidae; genus Ancistrus; species Ancistrus triradiatus. Next base: position 31,501 of record JAJAGP010000799.1, on the reverse strand, counting down.
GCTTGGATTGTAAGACTGTACCAATTGTAAGTCGTTCTGGATAAGGGCGTCTGCTAAATGCTGTAAATGTAAATGATTTTGAACCCTGGACCTTAACCACTTGGTTCAGAGAGCTTATTTTCATTCCAGTTGGGTAAATGCCTACCTGTTCCTGTATACTTAACACCAGGGACGTTTCAAGACTACTTATCGTACTGGGGCGCGCACAGAATTTAGAGGGGCACAGCTGTACCCCTCTACTTGCCAATAAGTCATAGGGGCACAACTGTACATAAAAAGTAGGCGTGTTAAACACTAAATAGATGAAGTGATTTAACATTAAAGTGACCATTACTCTGCATTGGTTGAGAAATGAAGTTCAAATTAACACATTTTTATATTAATTTTGTTTATGCTAAAGTATGATGCCTTTGCTTTAGTGGTCTAATATATACTTTTGGTAGGTTACACAGTAAGACGTGGCTAGCCAAAACATATAGCGATCAGCTGTCGTTACCTTGTCTGCAACGTGGCTGACTTTCTTTTGAATATTTGCAGACGTCCATCACTTCACTGCACATGCCCCAGTAAAGTGGGTCTGATGCTGCCCCTGCTCAACACCATGACTGTTTTCATTGGTGCCAGTGTGTGTAGTGGTGCAGGGGACTTTCAGATTGGCCTGCTTGGATTTTCTTCATGATTTGGGTGGTGTTCCTCGTATGTACTACTGTGATTGTATTCTCTAGTTTCTCACAGCATGTTACTAATTACTTCAATCCGACCTACTACATTAAAATGAATGTTTAGGTGCTGACAGATGACAGGGAAGTGGTGGGTGTAGGTAGAGGTAAGAAACCATTCATATAGTGAGGGTTCTGATAGCAGGGCTAGGGAGTAATAGCTATGTTGTTGTGTTGTAGTGGGGATTGAGAGACTAATTAAAAAATTCTGAAAGTTAACTTCATGCTTGGCTCTCGACTGTAATTGTGGACTTTTCTTTATTGATAAGCTGACAGTGAATGACTTACCTTTCCAGAGACTGACTCCCCATCATAAAATAAATAATGTTTGTCCACTTTCCCATCTTCTGTCTTGAGCTCTGCTGTTTTCCTGCTTTCGGCATCATTAAGTACGACATCAATCTCACACACAGGACCAAACAGACCTAGGAAACTCTGCAAAAAAAAAGGATATGCTAATACCTTAAGCATGACTGGTAACACACAAACAAAACTCTAATTCAGTGTTTACACAAAAGAGGAGAAGTTTGGCAGTACAGCTCAAAGCAGAAATAGTCCATGTTTGGTAGTAGTAGTTTATTGGAATTCAAGTACAGGTAGGCTATATACTAGGGGTGAGTATTGGAAAGGACGACACGATACGATACGATACGATACACACCACTATACATGGGTCACGATACAATTATATCACGATATTTTGCGATACGAAGCATATTGCAATATATTGAGACATTCCACATAGTTCTAAAAACGTAACTATTAACGTGAGTCATTTTAATATATCATATCACACTGATAATTCCGTGGACAAATTGAGTCAAAACCCCATACTGTGACTTCTACAGGAGAGGAAATTGTGTCCCATTATTATGTGTTATTTATTCAAAAAAAAAAGAAAAAAAAAAAAAAGATATTTTGAGAAAAATCGATGTAGTATTTCACAAAAATAAATACTATATATATTATATTTCAAAATATATATACAATATACAATATATTTCTATATAAATTTTTTTAGCACAGCCCTACTACATTCATGGCATTAATCATGTTTGGTAGATCAAGAACGATATTATTGTTATGCATTTGACATTACGTAGCAGTTTTCCAGGCTGGAAAATAAAACATGACGTTGTATACAAGACCAGAAATGGAAGTTGGGATAAAGCGACCCAGAATTCAGTGGAATCAAAGTGTATCACCTGTGGGCAGAGTCTGTAGAGCTCTATAATTATTGAATATTAAGTTACTCTTGTTTAAGTTACATTCATACAAAACAAGATACCACCCAGTGTTTTTAAGATTTTCTTTTGTTTATACCAAACACTGCTGAAGGGACTGATATGGGATGGTAGATGCTCAGTCATCACATTTTTAAGGAAGGCTTCTTCTAACCTTTAACTGGTCATTTTAGTGCTAAATTGCTCTAAACAAGGGTGTCTACGGCTACCGTCACACGGCAGGCAAAGTGGCCCAAATCTGATTTTTCTTTTTTTTTTTTTCCACACTATCTTTTTATCGTGACCTATACCTGACATTCATCTGAACAGTTCACACTCCAAAACTGACGAGCATGTGCAAAAGAGCAATGCTTCACGTGACCTGCTCGTCCAGAGGTAAACAATCAAATGAAGTCAACAGTAACAGGCACTTCTTTTTAATGGTCACTGTTTTTTAAAAGGCCATGTTATTTGGACACGTCCTCTTCTTTGGTTCGGGTCCTTGGTTTCCTTAAACTGTACTTTTAAGCTTTTCATTGTCCATTGACACTGCAGAAACATCCTGCTTTGGTCATGTTCGGCCATTTCTTTAAACACTTCCTCAAACACAGAGCGGTTGCGACAGCCGTCTAATTTTGTTTCCACAGAGATATCACCCCAAATATTTACAAGGTCTGTTACTTTGCTATGCCCCCTCCAAAAACCTCCCTAACTACTGTGGTCCATTGTCCCTTCTCCTCAGTGCATTTATGGCAGATGTCGAGATGAAAAGAGATAAAAGTCGCATGAATTCTGATCTTGCTGTTCAGACCGAGTCACATTGGAACATATCGGATATCTATCGGATTTAAATACCACATGGGAAAGTGGCCTGAACTGGAAATTTCAGAATCAATATTTGTTTCATGCTTTTTTCTGTTCACACAGCCCCAAAGATAACACCTGTGTCACATTTTACATGATATGTGAACGTAGCCTAAATGTAGATTTAAAAAAGCAACTGTTTGGTGGCACTGACAGGAGCCAGTCGCTGGGATTTGTCAATTTACTGCATCGTTCTAAAGACCCATGAGCCAAAGGCGACCTCACATTTTCTACGCAGAAGCCATGGTGGAAGTGGCAAGGAGAAAATGCAACAAACAACACCTGAAGTAAAAACTTCTGGCACTCAGGTGGCACAGCATCCTACTATGCTAGCCCACCCCTTCTCTTAAAACTGGCCATGTCTATTGAGGTAAGGGACGACGAGGGGTTCACGTCCCTATACGGTGGCATTCCAGGTTCCTCCAAGCGGGTTCATTCCTACTGTGATAGTTGCCTGCCAGTGAGTAGAAACAGTCAGTGGCTGTGAGTACAGAGGAACTCCCTGGACTACAGCCTTCTACAAAGCCTGTATTCGTTTGATTGGTGATGAACGCCATGAATCAGCTCTTAGCTTTGGTAGAAAGTTTAGTGTGGTACTTTATTTACTCTATTTATAGCAAAGTATGGAGTTAAATCCTATGATGTCAAGAAAGCTCAGGATTTTATGGGTGTTTTTGAAATTTAGAGCACATTTAAATGTCCTCTGGTAGTTGCAGTTTACTTCTGACCTCTTTACGGAGGCTGTAACAGGCTTTACAGCTTGTTACAAATAAGTACTGGAAGGTGATACATAAAGGCCTTTTCACACAAGTCCGATTTTTACTCAAGAAAAAAAAACAGATGTGATTTTTACCAAAGTGGGACCTTTACACCAACTGCGTTACGTTTTTGGTCTAAACACTCTGAAAACTCCCTGTCCACTTTCGTTTCCTGTAATTTGCCTTCTCTTATTGTGTTGAAGATTTCACCATGTCTTTTTTACATCGTCAACTTTAAAAAAGCAAAGACACAAGTGAAGATCAGTGCTGGAAGCTCTATTTTGTGGACATGAACGGAGTAGAATGTACTTAGATAAGAAAACAGCTACATAGTCACTGTAATGTTATCACATCATTCCCCAGCCTTACAGCTATATTCCACTAGATCTTTCCTTTAATATCCATGTTTTTATAGTCAGCGTGTGGCTTGTCAAATCACAGCTACTAGCAGGATGAGCTGTTCTCCCTGACAACAGAGCTCTGATTGGTCAGCTTGATTTTAGAAATTAGAACAGGCTCCGACTAAAAATTGACAGACAGCGACGCTGCATACGTTTCGGACTTGGTGTGAAGGACTCCATTCATATACGCGGGTTCTTTCTCGAAACTTGACATGCATTTTTCGTCCGTCAAAATCTGACTGGGTGTGAAAAGGCCTCGATTAGCACAAAAAAGTCCCGTATCTTGGACTTTCCTTCAAGCGACACATACCTGTACATTTGGTATCTTGCTTTTTACTATGAACACACGATAACATTTTGATTTAAGAGCTGCTTGTCATGTTCTGTCCTTGCAAATCACTTCTGTGCCTTACTCCTACACGGGAATGCTTGGTCGCCATTGATTATCTTTTATACTTGAGGTGTATACTGTTTCAGTATCATTTCAGGATCAGGTAATTAAGGCTAGTTTACCAGGGACTGTTTTTAATTTAGAAACACTACAAGTGATAGAGTGATAAATAAGTGATAGAGACCAGATTTCCACACTGTGTGGCTTCCTGTTATGAGTAGCCTTGTTCCATACAGGGAGCTAGCTCGCTGGAAAGGGACACAATTAATGGTTAAATGCACTTAGGCCAATCTCCCACAATGCTGGTGCGTGTTGTTCAATCGATACAGAATGTACGGAACACTGTGATTTTACTCCAGAAACTCACCAATCATCATGAGACGTGTAACTACCTTCAACTGACAGTTGGGAGAAACAGTGTTTCTCCCATCCTAAAGCTTTACCCAGCCAAGATGTTAAGTTTGACTCCAAACAGTTCACAAAAGTTGCGCTTTATCTACCTCAAATCACTCGTGACTCATGATAACGTTTGTTCATGTTGCTGCATAGCTTCGACTATATCAGATAGCTAGTTACGCTAAAGTGCTTATCGTTGTGACATAGGTGAAGCTTCCACGATATAGTTAGTAATAACTACATTTTGAAATGAAAACCGCGAGTAAAACCGAAGTCCTTTTTACGTTTAAAAAAGCGACCAGTTTTTGGAGAGCTTTAACGTCAACTAGCTTGCTAATATAATCCGCGAGATCCACACCCATTCAAACCAACAGCCGAATCCAAATCCGCCGAGTTTTAAACTTAAAGTGTGCTACACAAGCTGCCAATGTCATTACACTAAACCCTTTCTGGTGCACTAATATAGATAACATGGGCAGATTTGGAATTCATCCAGCCAGCTCCTCAGTACCCGGCCTTGTTTTGGCCAGCTAGCGTTAGTTTCTCCTCTACGGCACACGGTATGCAGAGGGTTTGTTGTTGGCTGATGCGCTACGCTATTAACCGGGAATTTATACGTTAATGCAGGATTGAATTTGAGATTTTATTAATTCTGCCTAAAAAAAGAAAAAGAAAAAATAAGAGAAACTCACCATTTCAGCAGGTCAGCTTTATTTCGTCCAGCCCCAGCGAGGGTTCGTACTTGCAGAAACTCTCCCTGTGTGAACATGGGAACATTGGGAATTTGGAGCAGGAATGGTTTCAAAACAAAAGTCCGGCTTTGTCTCAATTTCAACTGAACCTACACACTTGTAATTGGTTCCTTGCATTGATATGATTATTTTTATTCATCTTAGCAGCAGACAGTGTTGCTTTGGATATTGGTGGGTGCTCTGGACTAATAATTGGATGGTTGAAGGTTTCGATCCAGCTCTGCAAATCTGATGGGTGTGGAGCAAAGTAAAAGTAAGATTTATTTCTATAGTACTTTTTACAGTTGGAGCAACTAGAATTTTCTGTTATCTAGGACCAAAGCCTTAAAATGAGCAAGCATAGGGTGACAATGGCAAGGAAAAACTCCCTAAAGATTATAAAGAAGAAACCTTGAGTGGACCAAGACCCTTAGATAGGGCCCTTGCCCTTCCACCACTCAGCTCAAGTCACTCAGAATGTGGGCACTTGCTAAATGTTTCAACCATAAATTTGCCACACAGCTCAGCTCAGCTACACTTCACTGTATTTTCTTTATGTGTGTAGTTTGGCATGTTCTTCACATGTTTGTGTTGGTGCCACAATTTGGTCAAACCACAACAAAATATGCCAGTGGGTGGACGGGCTGCTGCATGTAAATGGGTGAGTGTGTCATGACCTGTGAGGTCCTGGTGTCCTGTCCAGGGCGTATTCCCACCTTGTATGTCAGGATTATTTTCCCTCACCAGGCATGCATGAAGATGTATTAATAAAGGATGTAGAAGACTTTACAACTAATATAGTTTACAGTCTAAGCAATTGTGGGTCACGGTCCCAACAGAGGCAGCTTGGCAGAGGTGGAATTTGAAAAACAGACTTTTTGTTCCACAGTCCAGTGCTTTAGCCACCATATTCCCTATGTGCCTTATTGTAGTTACAGGTGCCTGTTTTTGTATGACAGGAGCAGCACCTGGTGTGATCTTCTGCTAATGTAGCCCATTTGCTTCAAATTTGATGTCTTCTGACATCTGGCATCGTCTAGGCATTGTCACAAAGAGAACTGCTATATATTATCTCTTTTCCAGACCATTTCCTGTAAACCAGTAGATGAGCAGTTTCCACAACCACACTGTGTGTTCAAAGTCATTTAAATCACCTTTCTTTCTCATTCTGATGCTCGGTTTGAACTACAGCACACACACACACAGAGTGACGCTTGAAAGTTTGTGAACCCTTTAGAATTTTCTATATTTCTGCATAAATATGACCTAAACTGTCATCAGATTTTCACTCAGCCCTAAAAGTAGATAAAGAGAACCCAGTTAAACAAATGAAACAAAAATATTATACTTAGTCATTTCATTATTGAGGAAAATGATCCAATATTACATATTAGTGAGTGAGAGCAAAAGTATGTGAACCTTTGCTTTCAGTATCTGGGTGTGACCCCCCTGTGCAGCAATAACTACAAACTAAAACGTTTTTCCTGTAACTGTTGATCAGTCCTGCACACCGGCTTGGAGGAATTTTTAGCCTCATTCCTCCGTACAGAACAGCTTCAGATCTCTGGGATGTTGGTGGGTTTTTCTCACATTACTGCTCGCTTTTATGTCCTTCCAAACATTTCGATTGGATTGTCAGGACCTTTGACTTGATCATTCCAAAACATTAACTTTATTTTTTTCTTTAACCATTCTTTGGTAGAACGACTTGTGTGCTTAGGGTTGCTGTCCCTTGCTGCATGACCCACTTTCTCTTGAGATTCAGTTCACGGACAGATGTCTGACATTTTTTTTTTCTTTTAGAATTCTCTGATATAATTCAGAATTCATTGTTCTATCAATGATGGCAAGCCGTCCTGGCCCATATGCAGCAAAACAGGCCCAAACCATGATACTACCACCACACCATGTTTTGCAGATGGGATAAGGTTCTTATGCTGGAATGCAGTGTTTTCCTTTCTCAAAAACATAACGCTTTGTTTATGAAACCAAAAAGTTCTACTTTGTTTCTCATCCATCCCCAAAACATTCTTCCAAAAGCTTTCTGGGCTTGTCCACGTGATCTTTAGCAAACTGCAGACGAGCAGCAATGTTCTTTTTGGAGAGCAGTGGCTTTCTCCTTGCAACCCTGCCATGCACCACCATTGTTGTTCAGTGTTCTTCTGATGGTGGACTCATGAACCATTAACATTAACCAATGTGAGAGAGACCTTCAGTTGCTTAGAAGTTTTCCCTGGGGTCCTTTGTGACCTCGCCAACTATTACACACCTTGTTCTTGGAGTGATTTTTGTTGGTCGACCACTCCTGGGGATGGTAACAATGGTCTTAAATTTCCTCCATTTGTACACAATCTGTCTGACTGTGGATTGCTAGAGTCCAAACCCTTTAGAGATGGTTTTGTAACCTTTTCCAGCCTGATGAGCATCAACAACTCTTTTTCTGAGGTCCTCAGAAATCTCCTTTGTTCATGCCATGATACACTTTCACAAATGTGCTATGAAGAGCAGACTTTGATAGATCCCTGTTCTTTAAATAAAACAGGGTGCCCACTCACCCCTGATTGCCATCCCATTGATTGAAAACACCTGACTCTAATTTCATCTTCAAATTAACTGCTAATAATAGAGGTTCACATAATTTTGCCACTCACTAATTAATATGTAATATTGGATCAGTTTCCTCAATAAAGAAATTAGCAAGTACAATATTTTTTTCTCATTTGTTTAACTTGGTTCACTTTATCTACTTTTAGGACTTGTGTGAAAATCTGATGATGTTTTAGGTCATTTTTATGCAGAAATATAGAAAATTCTAAAGGGTTCACAAACTGTCAAGCACCACTGTGTATATATACATATCTCTCTGTATGTGTATATATATATACATACATACATACATACAGAGAGAGAGAGAGAGAGAGAGAGAGAGAGAGAGAAAGAGAGAGAGAGTGAGCTGTGAACTTTTAGTATGCAAAGCATTTGTAATAGTATTGTGATTCTGTTTTCACAGCCCTACATAAAGAAAAGCTTTGCCATGTGACAAACTCATGTGATCCAGTACTGGCTGATAACTGATGTATGATAAAGAACCAAAAAATCTGGTCCTGGAGGGTAATTAGCCCCTCTAGCAAAAAACAACGGCCCGCTCACTTCAAATGGTCTAGAACCACCACTGGGGATTAGGACTAATCCTGATCTGGGAAACAACATGTACGAAACATAATGACAATGTGTCATCTAGTCTTTTCCTTCATTGTTCAAAACTGGTGCTTGCTGTACACCTCTCTCTTCATATCACAACTGTCCACTAGCGGGCAGTACAAACATGCACAAAGCACATAAAGGTCCAGGAACTAGTATTACACCGACAGAATGTAAACTCTCCTGTACATGTATCCCATGCAGTACATTGGCAGTTGGCATAGAAGTGGCCAGTAACTAAACTGTTATCAAGGAACTGTAACATGATTAGAACAATTTAAGATGTAATGAATTACTTTATCACAGGGAGAAGTAATTGATGTGTATGAGTGTAATGTGTAAGAGGGAAGTCACACAGTGTGTTTTACTTGGTCCCTTGTGAACTAAAGATAACCACAGAACTGTACAAAAGAATCCAGTCTTCAACCAAAACCAAGCAGATTATTTGCATAGTGAAAAGTACAACACTGCCTCATTTAATTTCACTTATTCATAATTACAATGTGCTTGGTTTAATAAGTATTATTATTGTATGCTTTTGAAATACAGTGTGTGTGTGTGTGTGTGTGTAGACAAATCATTCATTCATGAATTGTCATATCTGCTGAATCCAGCTCATGGTCATGGAGGAGCCAGGTCTTAACCAGCAACACAGGGCAACAATCCTAATACACACACACACCAAGGGGCACTTTAAAGGCATGTCATTGAGTTGAGGGAGGAAACCAGAGAACCCTGAGAACCCACGAGGAAATGGGGAGAACATAGTGGTGTGCGATGTTGACAAAAATCTCGATACGAATTATACGATACTTTGGCAGTGTATATCAGGTCTAAATTATCCAAAGGTTGTTTGAACCCATCTCTCTCAACTGCCTGACTTGGCACTGTGTCTTTTTCACGATGTAATTTGTTATGTCTTGTCATACGTTGCTTTTCTTGTCATAAGGCACTTTTTTTGCAGTCGCTAATGCTTGCTGAGTGTGTTTTTGTGCTGGTACCTTGGCTGGTTTAAGCCTGTCATGAACAGCTGACCTTCATTTTCTGCACGGTGGTTAGTTCGCTGGTGGTGTCTGTGTTTTGTCTCCTGGTGCAGTTTGTTCACCCATTTTTAACTTCAGTAATGCGCTTTTGAGTAGAACTCTAGCTTGAGTTGTGGCGCTAGGGAATAGAGCGAAAGGCAGGAACAACCCTAGACAGGGCACCAATCCATCATAGGACACATACACTCACACACTCATACACACATTCACACACTAGGGGCACTTTAGATACACCAATTAATCTAACATGTATATCTTTGGACTGTGGGAGGAAACTGAAGTACCCACGGTAAACCCACACATACACAGGGAGAACATGCAAACTCCGTACAGAAAGGACCCAGGCCGCTACTGAATCGAACTCAGGACCTTCCCGATGTGAAGCGACAGTGCTTCCCACCGACGTGCTGTCCATCATTAAAACAACATTTAATATTGTTTTAGATGATCCATATCGCACACCCCTATGAGAACATGCTAACTCTTATCTTTGATACATTTCAAAATTTATTAATGTTCGGTATGTTCCTGCTGAGCTAAAACCTCATTGAACATTTATGGAGGCACTTGAAGACAGAGAAAGTCAGACATTCGGTAACATCACAAGGTGCTCTTTGGAATGTGAACTGACCTAACATATGTGTTTGGAATGTGAGAAGAAACCAGAGTACCTGGAGGAACCCCACGCAGACAAGGGGGAAAACATGCAAACTCGAACCCGAATTCTGGAGCTGTGAGGGGACAGAGCTAACGGCTGTGACACAATCTGTCTGACTGTGGATTGGTGGAGTCCAAACTCTTTAGAGATGGTTTTGTAACCTTTTCCAGCCTGATGAGCATCAACAACTCTTTTGCTGAGGTCCTAAGAAATCTCCTATGATACACTTCCACAAACATGTGTTGTGAAGAGCAGACTTTGATAGATCCCTGTTCTTTAAATAAAACAGGGTGCCCACTCACACCTGATTGTCATCCCATTGACTGAAAACACCTGACTCTAATTCACCTTCAAATGAAAAACTGCTAATTCTAGAGGTTCACATACTTTTTGCCACTCACTAATATGTAATATTGGATCATTTTCCTCAATAAATAAATGACCAAGTATAATATTTTTGTCTCATTTGTTTAACTGGGTTCTCTTGATCTACTTGTAGGACTTGTGTGAAAATCTGATGATGTTTTAGGTCATATTTATGCAGAAATACAGAAAATTCTAAAGGGTTTACAAACTTTCAAGCACCACTGTATATCAGAGGCTGCCTAGGCACTTCAAGCCCTAATGTAACACAGCTTATTGAGGTTAATGTATTGTGGTTAACTGACTTTGACACCTCTGGGCAAACATGCTGCTGTGTAGGCATATATAGTGTTGTTTTTGATATTATATTAGTAAGCCTCAGTTGTTGGTGACTGACAAGAACTATACTTGCCAGTAAATGTACATCATTACATACACCAATTCAATATCTACTCGCAAACTCTTAAGCATACAACCACTGATCAATTCTGTCCATTTTCTCACTAACTACAACATATTTCTGCTCTCATTTTCGGTCTGCAGCGAACAGGCTGAATACAAAAAACGAAAAGCACTACAATAATGTGGGTGTTGTGAAACGGGTCATGAGAAATGGCTGTCAGAGGAAGCTCGCTAGATGCGCAGTATAAAAGTGTGATAACGCTGCTCTAAGAAACAACAGGAAGTCAGAGAGAACATCCAGCTAGTGTTTATGCCATCCACACAGAATAAAGTGTGTTGTGTTCAGATGTTTCCCTTCCCAAGACCACAGATGAGGTCATGCGACACCTGAAAACGTGACAACCGAAACTGATGTAATATTACACCCAATACATTCAGAGAGATGAAAGTGGACGTGGATATGTGATTGCCTTTTTCCTCACTTTTCACACCGCTACAGCTAAGTGCTCACTGACGGGTGTTGCATTATTCACGAGAAAGCACATTAAAGTGACTCAGCAATGTTTAATGCACAATTACCATTAATATTAATTCAAAATAACAGTGCAGTGCTTACCGGCATTATAGTATCACCCTTAGACAATGTGTCACGTATTCACAAGAAACAAATAAGGAATAAGAGTCGAGCATTAAGGAAGACTTTTAATTGGACAAATACAGTTTAACACAACCCTTATGAGAGGCAGATATTTGGAAGTTTTGTTAAAGGGTTATATTAATATCAGGTCATTTGGGATACTGATTACAAGTGCAATGGAATAAAATCAGAAAAGAGTAGGAAAGCTTAGAGAAATTGCACAGTGTTGGTTTTTCCTACACATCAACCAAAAAAGCATTTTAAAAAAGTATAAATTTAATAAAACACTTACTGTTAATTGGACTTCCAGTTCATACCACTGTTTACTGGAAATATTTGCTTTAGCACAGATTGAGTTCAGTGCAATACATTACGTACATTAAAGTATATATAATTTCTGGAGTATTATATTAAGCATATAAAAAATCTGAAATGATTTCACCAAAGATATAAAATGATTTAACACTCGAGGAATGCTCTACATCACTCAAACTCACCATTCTGTGTACCACACAGGCCCTGTTAATGGTAGATCATGTCATGTGTCTTGAAGATTTTTATCCGGATAAGAATGAGCCACTTAAAAATGTGTTAATGCATCAAAGACATACTTTAAGACGAGTTCTAGTTGCCTGTCATAAAAGTGTAAATGCAAGACAACCAAAACCCAGTCCAACTCACTATGCTGTGATCCATGTGCTACATGAATGCCTGTGTTGGCGTCTACAAAGAGATAATATGCGATGTAAAAGTCAATTTATTACAAAACATCTGCATCAAACCACAGAAAATAAGGTACAAAGCATATAGCTGGTGGTAAAGTATTATTATCTGATTATGCTGGATTTCAATGTATTTAACTACGTGTGACTGACTAAGCTACAAAGCAGACACAAGACACATGAAATATCCACGATCAATAGGGTACTGGAATGGTTCCTTTACAAATCAACACATGCTCTGTGTAATACAATACAATACAGCAGAATAGGAATGTTAAGGCCTTTTATCCTGAGAGTCCTTCCGATACTTCTGACATCAGACAGACATGGGAAACATGTCACATTACATTCTACTGAATCACATTATCCAACTCCAAATCCTGAGCAGACAGTCGGGGTTTCACAGGAATAATATCATTACCATAATTAACCTCCCCACTGCTCCCTTCCATCACATTTTGTTCTATCTCTTGTTGCCAGTCATCTAGATGATTCCCCTTCTCTTCCTGAGCTCCACCAGTTAGGAAGGGAAAGCCATTTCCAGAGCCTTCTCCAGACAGCTCTTCTTCAGAGCTCTCATCACTGTCAAGGACTTGGTCCCTAGAGGAAAAACAGAAGCACAGTCAGGCCATATCCTTTTGCCCTTCCAGGTGTCTTTTTTAAGCAGCCAGGAATGTTTCTTGATCTTGGTCTTCCATCTTGGGTGCTGTGTTTGAATAAACAGATTGCTTGAAGTCCAGTGAATAAGTTTGTTCTTGTAGAAATGACTGATATGTCATATAATATATAGAGATGATTGAAATTCTGGCTATTGGTTTTCAGCAGAGTTAAAAGTATAAAGACTGTAAAAACTATAAAGACTGAAAATTTGGACCAAAATGTCCCAAGTCAGAAAAATCAGCTTGAATCACAAATGGCATGCAGGTTTTACTTCACTCCTCCATGCTCAGAATGTAATAAAAAAAACAGGTTAGTGCAAACATGTTTATTTTCACCAGCATCACATTAACAGTGAAAATGTTAGCTGTGTGGAAGTATGTCACAATCTTCAGAGACATGAGAGGTGTCAATCACACTTTTTATTTTATTTTGCCATTCAAAAGACACTAACGATATGGCTTACATGCTATAGGTTTTATATTCTCTATTTTATTATACTCTTCAGAATATTTCATTTTCTCTAAAATATTAGTCTGTTTTTTTATTTTATTATTATACTACCTGTTTAAAGTTATTATGCTTTTAAATATGTTCTCTCTGTTAATACTTATTAAGTTTCTGTTTATTTAAACTATTACTATGAACTTATTCATTAGGTAACTTCCAAGCCGTCCAAAGAGGATGGGTCCCTTTTTAGAGTCTTGGTCCTCCCAAAGTTTCTACTTTATAACGTTTAGGGAGTTTTTCCTTGCCGCTGTCAACCTGGGCTTGTTTAATTTGGGATTGACATAATTTAGAAGATAATCTAAAATTGTAAAGCTGCTTTGAAAAAATGCTCCATTGTAAAAAGTGCTATAGAATTAAATCTGACTTGACTTGCCTTGACCAACGCAGTTCTTTAAGAACAACAAACACACTTCTGATTCAGTTTCGGGCCAAGAATTTTTGTCACTTTGGCCATTTGAGTGCATCACTATTAATATCTACAATGAATTTGGAAAGGCCTAATAGTTTCCTATTTCCAACATATGTGTGGTACACAGAAAACAACAGAATTGTGAATTGTAGGCAGTGCACCATGTTGCCAATATGAAGTCATTTATGATTTGTCTGCCTGTGTTTAGTTAGTTCCTTGCCAGGTTTGATTTGACAGCTTTTAAAGTTTACTTCAAATGCAGTCTCCATGTTTGCATGGGTTTACTCTGGATACTTCGGTTTCCTCCCACATTCCAAGACATGCGTGTTAGGTTAATTGTTGTCTCTAAAGTGCCCCTAGTGTATCAGTGTGTGAGCCCAAGATGGATTGGCACCCTGTCTAGAATTGTTCCTGCCTTGTGCCCTGTGCCGCAGGCTCGGCACCGGCTTTCCCGTGATCCTGACTAGGATTAAGTGGATAAGACAATGTTAAAAATGAAAATACATTTACATTTTCAGACACCCTTATCCAGAGCGACTTACAATTGATACAACCTTACAAACCAAGCAATTGTGGGTTAAGGGCCTTGCTCAAGGACCCAACAGTGGCAGCTTGGCAGAGATGGGATTTGAACCCTGGACCTATTGGTCCATAGTCCAGTACCTTAACCGCTAGGCTACCACAGTCCGAAATACAATTTGACAGCATAATCCATAATGACATAGGATGATTATGTTTCTGAATAATAAGATGGAATAGTTAATAATTACATTTTGAAATTAGTTGTATGTATGTACTACATACCGTCGATCTGAATAATAGGTAATTGAAATATGCAAACCAGAAACACACTGATGCAGCAAAAACTCACTGTGTACATGAATGCACTATATGCAGCTTTTATTCTTTAAATATGTACTTAATGAACAATTAGTGAGACCTTTCAAGGAATAGTAAATTCACATGTTATATTTTAAATGCTCAAAAGTCTAATGCTTCGTTTTACTTTTCATTATAGAAAAAGAATCACATTTTGGTCCTTCAACTGTGCTGTGATTCATTGTGAACCCAGAAAAAAACAAAGCATTCATCCTTGTGGTCCATTTTATAGTCATACTTACAAAATCTACATAACAAGAGGTGTAGGAGTAAAACAATTCTCTGAAATACTGGATAGGAAAGGCAATACATCAGCAAAACGTCTACCATAACGATCCTGCGTCATGGTCACTATGAGCAACGCTGGGGAGTAACTGGGACAGGTTGTGTGTGTGCGGAAAGCACTCTGTAGGAAGCTGTCTAATGGGCAAGGTTTGTCTTCCTGTCTTGAGAAACTCATTCTTTCCCAGCCAGAAATGTTCGATGTTAAGTAACACTGTAATTGTGCCTAGTACAAAAACACCATTTCTGGTGCTTTTGACCAGACTCCCTTTCTCTTTTAGCTACCAGTTAAGGCTGGAAACAAAAAGGCTTGCATTACAGATCTACATTTGTTTCCCTATAAACGAAACAATACATCGGCTTAAAGTGAACAGGAGAATATCTCCATTCCATAGTGCAACTGTGATCCTCACTGTGACTCTGACAAGGAAAAGCGAATTGAAACTGAGAGAACTTATGATGCAACTTCCCACACAGTGCATGGCATTGCCAATTTATTTCAAAACAGCCTTGGGGATTCATATGTCCAGTAAAATGCAAACATGAAAGAAGTACTTACATATCTTGTGTTTCCCAATCAGGAAATAGCTGATTTGTTTTGGGAATGGTGCTCATCTTTGTGATGCAGGTACCACCGTTGCATTTCACCCTCATGAGCTTTGGTCCTTTGGTTGGTGCTCCTACATTCAATAATAATAGCAATAACAATATTACTATATGAAAATATAATCAAAATACTACACTATGATTATGCCGGGGTTATAATTGTTTATTGTGACGCAAAGGGTAATTATCAAAAATCAGAAATCTGTTAGTTCCACAAGTATACCCTCCCCCCTAACACACCCCTAGATCAATACTTGGTCAAACCACCTTTGGTTCAATTACAGCTGCAAATATTTTAGGATATCTGTCATTCATCTTTGCATATCTGGAACCTGAAAATTTTCAAATTCTTCCAGAAATTACTCAAGGAATGTCAGATGGGTTGGAAATCACTGGTTAATAGCAATATCCAAATCTTGCCAAATATTCTCAATCAGATTCAGGTATGGGCTTTGATGAGTGGCCATTCTTGACCACTCATCAAGGATTTTGCTTTTGAATCTGTATATTCCGGTGTATTCTGTCTGACTTGGCAGTATGCTTAGGGTCAGTGTCATGTTGGAAAGTGAACCTCTGCCCTAGTCTTTAGTCATTATTCTACTGGATACTGGAGCAGATTTTTCTTGAGGATTGCCCTGCATTTGGCTCCATTCATCTTGCCTTCAACTCTGACCCGTTTCCCAGTCCCAGCAGATAAACAAACATTCCCAGAAAAGGATGCTGCCACCACCGTGCTTCAGAGGATGGGGTTTACAGGGTGATAAGAAGTGTTTTTTGTGCCAAGGCAAAAAAAGTTATTTTTTCTCAATATATCAGACCAAAGTACAGGGATACGGTCCGACAAAACCCATCGGAAGTTGAATTTATCGTTAACCGTGTAGTTTATCTATACTATATCATAGCGTAGCCTGCCTTACACATGCTTAAAACACGACCAAAACCTCACTACATTTCCCAGCACTCATCACTCCCACCTCTCTTGTGCTTGTGATGTGACTTCCAACATCACTAGAACAAGAGAGTGCAAAATCACGATACGAATATATCACGATACATTGCGATATACTGCGATATTCCACATAGTTCACTGAAAATATAGTTAGGAGATTGTAGTTTACACCCCATTAAAATCTATTTTTTCTTCCTTCAAAAAAAGCAATATTTTGATCTGAAAATCATCATGAAACTAAATCCTGATATATTGTTGTATCAATGTTTTAGCACAGCCCTAGGTATGCCCTCAAATTCTGGTACTTTCCAGAACAAGGTGTATTAACACTGAGATCATATGACACTTATAAAACACTTAAAATTAGGGAACTACTGATGGCAGTTGGTTGCAATGTAGTAAATACTTGTGCAATCTTTAATGTTTTTATGTCTAAATGCTTTTGTAAACTATACTGAGTTTCCACATACTTCAAATACTATGGACTGTACTTGTGTAGATTTATGTCATACAAGTTCATTTCAGTTCATTTCAAATCTAGGTTGTAACAATACAAAATGTGGAAAAGTTTGAGGGGATCAATACTTATGCAAGGGACTCTACATGTTGTCGGGGTTTTCTAAATTAAATGAACTGATATCTGCAAATTGGAATTTGACCATGGGTGACTGCAACAAAACCAGTTTCCTTATCATAGCTAATTATGTAATAACTATAGTTTCCACAACACATCATAATAATAACAAAAATATACTGTTTGAAGAAAAATTAAGAAAAAATATTAACATTAAAAACATTAAGTATGCAGTAAAAACTTAGTGCACTATATTAATACCATGGTAAACAATAGTCAAGATTTTTTTCCACTTATAATATATATTTTACTTGTTTCTTCCAAAAATAGCAAAGACACGGACACAGACATAAACAGACATTAAATCTTTGTGGTGCATCTGGTATTATTTCTGGCAAATTGTGGATTAGAATAAATTAATGCCACTCTAGGTGTACTGTAATCTTGTGGGTAGGCTAGGCCATATTTCAAACACTCACACTTTATCTACTACTTTGTATCACAGTCCAACTGGGAGGGCAGCTTGGTTGGGAGAAATCATACCCTGGCACTGTAACAGTGACCTCTACCCAGCCCTGTGATGGACTGGTGACCCATCCAGGGCATGGTTACTCCTGCGCTGTGTTCTCTGGAGATGCAGGGAAGTAGGGGTAAATGTAAATTGGGATAAATAAATATATAAATAGCGTGGCACAGTAGCACACAGCTCAAGAGTGGAGTTTGTCTATCTGTGTGGAGTTCGCATGTCCTCTTGTGTCTGTTTGGGTTTCCTATGGGTACACTCTGGTTTCCTCCCACATAGCAAAGACATGCATTAGATCAACTGCCATCACTAAAGGGGCCCAGTGTGAGTGAGTGAGTGAGTCTTTCCAATATAAACAACAACAACAAACGACCATTTGCCTGCTGATAATAGTCATAAGTGTAATGGAGTCATAACAGATAGAATATGGGAAAAGGACCTAAAAACGTAATCTGGCACACCCTAATCCACTTCAGTTTAATTAGTATAAACTAATGATGTCACATGTAAATAACTTGCCAGTGTATTAAAAGTGTAATGACAATGAATCACCCATATTATTATGATTTTGCATTCATACGTAAACGAAATGACTATGACAACCTTTTCTGTTTAATGTGAGAGCCAAATTTACTCAAGCTAACTCCTAATACTGAACTAATATTTTTAATGACGTATTGAAATTTTATTGCGTTATCTAACTTTTAATATTTTTGCAATAGCTACTAACTAAACGGTCCAAAGGCAACGTATACGGTAGCTTACGCGTTTGTTTTAAGATGTTTCTGGTGTTTACGTAGGCGTCGCAATAAACAAGTAGGTAATATACAATAGTTAGGCTATATAAGATGTAGTCTAATATAAACTGAATAAAAGAAAGGTGACTTACCGAGTACGTTATCTCCTAACATGTAAATAACGAGAAGTGCCAACAGAGGAAGGCAGTGACAAAACCTCATCGTTACGACTCTCTAGAACAGCCTAACCGAACCGAAAACGAATAACGGGCTACTTCGGCGCTTTTATATTGACTGGCAATCCCCGCCCACTTCACCCTTGTGTGTCCTTCTTTCTTTCCGTCTGCTTGCGCAATACAGTTCAAGACGAATTCTTTCGTATTTCTTAGTACGACAAAGTACTGACTAGTACTGTTTATCCGCGTTTAAGTACGGTGTAGTGTAAAGGATGAGATAAAACAGGATTATGTACTCTAGAAGTGGGTGGTTCTTTAGCTATTTCTCCTATAATTAACTGAACAGAAGCATCATTTCCCATAGCTGTGGGAGGATGATGGGAAGTGAGTAGGCTAGTCAGCGCTTTGAGACCAACAGTCGGATAACGGACTACGAAAGTCCTTAAGGCTGCCAGAATAACTTATTAGAACCATTCTGGCACTTTCATTGATAAAAATATACAGTATGATACTTTATTGCTGTTGTTTATTCAATGGTTCTGAATAAATTAATAAAAAAGCCACTGTCCACGCAAAAAGACACATAGCCTACTTCCGTACTAATGAGTAGCCTATGTTAAAGTAGCCCAGCCCATATCCGTGCTATTTACAACCAGCGTTCTAGATAATACAGTACGTTTTTTAGAAAATATCACAGAGAGCCTTGGTATGTTGCTTAAAGATGGAAGAGAACGGATGAGAGCGTCATTTTTTGTGTGGGAGGATGATGGGAAATGAGTTTCAGTTCATTGTGGCACCAGCAGCAGAGTAGCCTAAATGACGTATTGAACACTCGAAAGGTGTTCCAAATGTTCTTGATTATGCTATATCGTCTTATTTGTTAATTAATTTGTATATCTTAGCCTTAAATTAGGTTTAAATAACCATCACCGTGTCATTTGCCAGCATAAGAAATTCACCGAAATGATGGTACAGCTCTGCTAAAAGGACATTCCCTCAGCTGTGAACTTCTTTGCCCCACAATCTCATAGTGTTAAGCTTCTGTAATACATAATTTAATCATGTTTTCGTCAGTACACATTTCGCTTTTAGAGCTGCACCATAAAGCATGGAGTGTGGTATCAAACTACTACAAACGACTACTGTATGTCTTTTCTTTATGAATCCAAAGAAATTTGAAGCTTCTATAAATCTTGCATGAAACATACTAAATATTCAGTTGAATGGATTTCAATTTAGGGGTGGTGTGGTGATGCAGTGGTTAGCACTGTCAGCTCACGTCTCCAGAGATCCCTGGTTTTGACTCTGTCTGTGTTAGGTCACTGGGTGTCTCTAATAGTGTCCCAGTGTGAGTGAGTGAGCATGTGTGTGTGCATGTGCCCTGCGATGGATTTGCGATCTGTACTGCCAGTTAGGCCCCAGTTCCCAAGACCCAGAATTGGATTAAGCATGTGTGAAAATGAATGACTGAATAAATATTTGCACTTTAGTAATTAATAAACAAATATTTTCTGACACAGAATGGACACAGGACTTACCTAAAACATTGAGCTTTCAGTCAAACTCTTGAATTAGCTGAATGTTTTTCATGCCTCTGACATATGGAGGAGAACTTCCTAGAAACTAAGATTTCTTTTCCCATTCTTCAGTATGTGGCTTATAGTTTATGAAGAATTTGCTTTAGCGTTTACATTTTTCAGCACATGAAATCTGAAAACAGCAAATAGCCCACATCATTAGTTTACAGTCCCCTCCTGATTTGTTCATCTATTTGTTTTCTACATAATTCTGTCCATAGCTTAACATCATTCATTCAATGATAATCCACTGAGTGAATCAAACCTGACCTCAAAAGAACGTATTTGTAATATTTTGCAAACTAAGTGTCTAGTGTAACGGTTTTGTCTGTTTAAAAACATAGCACATCAATACAGAAGTGTGCTGCTGTGAGGTGGTCTTCCAACTTATGAGTTGCAGAGTCCCCTCTGGGTCTATGGGTCTGCGGGTATTGCAGTGAGATCCGGGGTGACAGCTACATTTCAGAGCAAACATTTTGTACTTTTGTCTCCACTGCATTCATGAAATATTCATACTTACCTCTTTACTTATTAGTAACGAAAAAAGGCCAATAGCTGAGAGAAATAACAATTGACAATGGTGCTGACAGTTTTGTGACTCTTTAGAATTTTTCCATATTCTTTCCTGTAATATAAATATGACCGTAAAATTTTAACGTTCTAAAAGTTATAGAAAAAGTTCTAAAAGTAAGCTCTCTGTACTCGTACCCTCTATACGAAGCTTTGGCTCAACTGGAACCTCCACGTAAGGCTAAGGAGGACAAGCTCAAGACTCTCTCTATACTGCAAACCCAGGTGGTGGGATAACTTCCACTGGATGTCCGCATGGCTGAATTCGCTTGCTGTTTGCAAGTTTTCCAAGCGGCGACTAAAGACTGACCCTTCTTCACCAGCACGTAAGTGAAGACCTGAAGTGACTACAACAACTGCATAATATATATATATATATATATATATAAAACCTTTGTTTGTGTGTTTTGTTGATTTATCTACATCAGATCCTAGCAAGTTCTGGTTGGATTGTGCTCTTGGGTTAAGATGCTCCTGTTCACTGTAAGTTGCCCTGGATAAGGGCGTCTGCTAAATGCTGTACATGTAAATGTAAAGAGAACCCACTTTTAAAAAATGAGACCAAAATAATACACTTGGTCATTTATTTATTGAAGAAAGTCACACAATATTTCATATGTGTGAGTGGCAAAAGTATGTGAATTTTAATCATTAGCAGTTCATTTGTAGATGAAATTAGAGTCAGGTGTTTTCAATCTATGGGATGACAATCAGGTGTGAGGGGACACATTGTTATATTTAAAGAACAGGGATCTATCAGTGTGTGATCTTCAAAGCACGTTTGTTTATCATGTTTGTGTATCGTGGTACGAACAAAAAAGGTTTCTGAAGACCTCAGAAAATTAGTTGTTGATGCTCATTTTGGGAAAGTTTACAAAAAGATCTTTAAAGAGATCGCAGCAACAATCCCAGAGTCAGACAGATTGCGTACAAATTGATGAAATTCAAGACTCGGTTGACCAACAAACATCACTCCAAGAGCAAGGCCTATAAAAGTCTGCAAGATGAATAAGGCAACCCAAGGCAATTTCTAAACAACTAAAGGCCTCCTGAGCCCACCATCAGGAGAACACCAAACAGCAATGGTGTGCACAGTAGGGTTACATGGAGAGAGTCACTGTTCTTCACAAAAACAACATTACTGCCCATCACATTGCACATGGACAATCTAGAAGGTTATTGGATATACATTTCATGGACAGATGACACCAAAATACAACTTTTGGTATAAATGAGAAGTGTTATGTTTGTAAAAAGGAAAACACTGCATTCCTGCATAAGAACCATGTGTGTAGTATGGTGGTGGTAGTATCATTGTTTTTGCCTTTTTTGCTGCATCTGGGCAGCATTTGGACAACTTTCCATCATCGATGGAATACTGAATTGTGAATTATACTAGCAAATTCTAAAGAAAAATGTCAGGAAACCTATCTGTGAACAGAATCTAAAGAGAAAGCTGGTCATGCAGCAAAGCAAGGACCCAAACCACACAAGTTGTTCTACCAAATAATGGATAAGGAAGACTGAAGTTAATGTTTTGGAATGGCCACTGTAAGGTGTTTTATGCTGAATCCTGTGTGGAACACAATAAGGATTGCATGTTCTCCATTTTCAAATATCTGCTTTGTTCGGCTGTGATACCCATGATTTCATCCTTTAAGAATTCCTAGTCTACTGTTTAATGTAATCAAGGAATATACATACTGCATGACAATATTTATACTTTTACTGAAGGGAATTTATTTGTCTACTGTAACTCAACTGGAAACTTACAGGACTTCTTTTACCAGAGTCATGTTTTAATAACAGTTATCTGTACTTTCACGAATGTATAAGAATTTTGTTCACCACTGATAATGAGTGGAGTAAAAGTAAACAAATACAAAATGAGTTAAGTTAAATGAATGACTGAGAACGATAACATTTGATAACTGACGTTAAGCAATCAGAAAGCTTTTTTCAACCCTTGTCAGTTACTTGCCAAATATTTGGAGGTGTGCATGGGATGGCTGTGCTAATTCTGTTGTGAGACGTTTTGACTTGAGTAAAAGTGTTGCAAATCCTCTGCTGTAATGTCCTGGAGGCCTCTGTCCCTTTTACCCTGTGTGCCTGCTGTTGACATGGACACTGAAAGAAGCACTTTTACTGCCTTCTCATGCCAAGTCTAACAAATTGTGTCTCTCAGCTATGTGGACAGCTTACTGGAATTTTTTGGGATCTTTTTCAAACAGTTCAGAGCTGTACTGATTTAAGGCCTGAAGCACACGCAATGACTTTTAAGCTTTTTATAAATACACCCAGTAGGAAACCAATTCTACTGTAGTTGATGTTAAACCTGAATAACCACCAAAATTATGCCTCTAAGCAAATCAGACATAGATTAGGTGAAAATCGTATATTGATATAAATTGGGAGTGTATGTATTCACAGCTTAATATACATCAGTGGACCAGCAAGCATCCTGATACAAACAGGATACCCAAAACAGGATCAATAAGAATCAATAAAACATTACATATTAAAACTCAACACTACAAGGTACCAAAGTTTTGGCCCATTTCTCCCAACTTACCAGAGTCAAGCCTAGTTCTTGGGATTCACTAGTTGGTGAAGTGCATTGTTGACAAGATGCCAGTCCATTGCAGTGCTCAGCAAGGGTCACTCACTGTTGCAGCGCCGTGGGATGATTACCCTATCTATTTTCCCCTTCCTCAGAAATGGCCGGTCTTACCCGTGTGATGTGTGAACTGGCCAGAAGGCATGACTAGGACACGAACCCGGTTCAGTGCAGTGGTGGTCTGGCAAGAAATTTTTTTAATACAAAAAAGAAGGAATGGATTTTTAACCAAGTATTTTAAACATATTTAAACTGATATTAATATATGATATGAGCCGTTTAAATGGTCATTGACCGATCATTATCATAGTCACATAGCATAACACTAACTGAAAACATGTAGAACGTTAAAAAGCCACATAGCACCCGAAGCCTAAACTGTTATGCATATCACTTCCTCCAGGAAATACACAAAAAGGAAATACAAGCACACATTAACAATCGCACACAATGCAGAACCAAAATATACATATGGTGGTTCAGTGGGAGAATTCTTGCCTGCCACATGGGAGGCCTGGATTTGATTCCTGGCTAATGTATTGCTGAATATTTTGGGACTGTGGTAGCCTAGCGGTTAAGGTACTGGACTATGCTTGGATTGGATTGTATCAATTGTAAGTTGCTCTGGTTAAGGGCGTCTGCTAAATGCTGTAAATGTAAATGTAAATATAAACATGCACTATGTAATATAGACATAAATAAACATAGCTTGTTGGCTGCACACAACCAAGAGGGAATGAGTCCACTTGAAGAAACACTAGTTTCACTTTTTAAGCACTGTAATATCATCTTTGAAACACTTTAAACCTTTAAGTAGGTAAATCCAGTGCTTTGCTACTAGCAGGAATTTACAGTGGGTCAAATGACCTGCGCTAGGCAGGATGGTCGGATCGGAGGGTCATTAAATGGCACTTACTTGTACAACAAATAAAGGCCAACATAAAAGCAAAATGTTTCATACACTGGCAGAACTGGTCTCATGTGATATTTAGGTTTACATTTGCATTTCACAACCATTCTTATTCAGAGCAACTGACAACTGATACAATCATACATGGTATAATAAAAGGAATGGTGGACAAAGGGCCTTTCTTAACAGTGGCAGTCAGGCAATGCTGAGATTTGATGACCTGCCCTTCTGATCCATAGTCCAGTTCGTGAACCACTGAGTCACCACTGTCAAACATATTCTGACATTTAACTACTGCCAAAACCATACCACAATACCACTGAATGAGCATGCAACAGAGCTCGTCTTGTGTAGAAACAGGAAGGTTTTTGGTTTAGGCAGCAGTGTAGAGTGTACTGCAATTTGCTGACGATCTTTACATTGTTTTCACACTGAAGAAATGTCTGGTTCCAGGGTAAACATGACTATAGGTCTAGGAGAGAAAAACTCTAGATCAAGTCAAGCATTGCTTTTTATTACCATATTAGAACTGCAGCAGATAAATGTCAGTGACAATGTTGCTGACATAATCTCATAATACAGAGCTTTATTTTTTATTTATTTATTTATTTTACTATTTTCAATCAGGTTTGAAGTCTGTGAATATACACTCACTTACCACTATATTAGGTACACCTGTTTAACTGCACATTGATGCAAATATTTAGTCAGCCACTCACAAGGCAGCAACTCAATGCATTTAGGTATGTAAACATGGTCAAGATGACCTGCTGAAATTCAAACCAAGCATCAGAATAGAGAGGAAAGGTGATTTAAGTGACATGGCATGGTTATTGGTGTCACATGGGCTGGTCTGAGTATTTATTCGGATGGTAGGGTCAGAATATTGGCCTAAGTGCATCAGGCTGCTGGTGGTGTAATGGTGTGGGGGATATTTTCTTGTCACATTTTGGTCCCCTTCATACCAACTGGGCATCATTTAAATGCCACAGCCTACCAGAATATTGTTTCTTTCCATTCCTTTATTACCACAGTGTACCCATCATTTGATGGCTACTTCCAGTAGCATAATGCGCCATGCCACAAAGCTCAAAGCATCTCAAACTGGTTTCTTGAACATGACAATGAGTTCACTGTACTCAAATGGCCACAGTCACCAGATTTCAATCCAATAAAGCAGCTTTGGAATGTGGTGGAACAGGAGATTTGCATCATGGACATGCAGCCGACAAATCTATAGCAACAGCGTGATTCTGTCATGTCATTATGGACCAAAATCTCTGAGGAATGTTGCCAGCACCATGTTGAATCTATACCACAAAGAATACAGTGGCTGGAGTGTATATTTTTCAAATGTGTGAAATCTTATCCATAGTGACTTACAACAGACAAAATTTTACAAACATTTCAAACAGATGTGTGCTAAGAGCCATGCTCAAGTCCCTAACAATGGCAGCTTAGCAATACTGAGACTTGAACCCTGGATCTTCTTGGTAATAGTCCAGTACCTTACCTGCTGTGCTGCCACAGTCCCTACAACCAAACACTGCTATCCAATCACCCATTATAATGTATGGAGTACTTTAATTTCCTAAACCCACCAGTAATCCGCTATAATAATTGGTGATCAGGAATTATTATGTCTACATCGTCTATTTTCATTTTATTCACTGCATAATAGTGCTAGAAGGAACAGCTGTAAGAAAGTAGACAACATGGCCATGCTTATCAGAGTGGCAAAGCCCTGCCCAAATTGCAGATAACAGGCAGGCAGGAGCATCTATCAGAAAGATTCCTATGCTGAAAAATGTTGTGAATTCAGGAACCAGATAGAGCGATTTTCCACATTTCAAAAAATATCTAATATTTGTTATTCAAACCATTTTCCAGAACAAGGAATAGTATATTTATTTAATGGAGTTTGATGGGGTCTGTGATTTTTCTCTGGAAAATGAGTTTCCAGCTGTTGCATGTGATTTCATCAAATTCTTATGGTAAGTAAGAAACTCCCTAGAGTATTGGGGCTGGGGTATGAGTAAGAAATGTGGACATGATTTTGATTCTTCAGTTGTAAGCAAGATTTGTTTCAATTAGTGCACATTCTCTCTGTTCCCTAAGGGGAATTATGAATTGTTGTATATATTCAGTAACTGAAAGACCCTTCAGAATTTCACAGTATGGCCAAATGTATGTATATGCCTATGTATAATACTCATGTGTATATATCAAAAGCCAATGTTCTGAAAAATGCAACTGCAATTTTAATGCAGACAGTACAACTCTGAACGATTCAGAAATGATTTCTCTTATTTCAGCCACACTCACAGCTAACAAGTTCATAATACAGTGCATACAGGCATGGAATTTCCATACACAACCAGCGGCAGTTCAGTGGGTAACACCTTTGTAGGTTTCCATCTCCTAACACCAATCAGTTCACCAACTTTCTGACTCATCCTCCTAAAGATCCTCCTAAAGTCCATAAAGAAGTGGCATGCAAACTTGTGTGGAGAGCTTGACTGACTAACTCCATCAAACACCTTTGGGAACCTCACAGCCATGTTAAAAATCTAGTGGAAAACACCTAATCAGAGACTGAAGGCTCTTACAACAGCTATGGAGGGACAAACTCCATCTACTGCCTACGGTTTTGGATGTAGTATTTTGTGTGACTACAAACGTTTGTAATGTTTTACAATACAGTGGTACCTCAGTTCTCGAACACCTCAGAACTCGTCACATTTTGACTAGAAAATTTTGTCTCGGTTCTCATTGTTTGCTTGGTACTCGGTGCTCTTGCTTAAACTTTTATGAGTTGAGCCACATGACATGTTTCAGCCGAAACTCGATTCACAATTCATGACTCACGATTCAGGACACAGTGATTCAGTGATTTAGATTCACAATAGCATTTGCTCAGTGAAGATCTCCGCTACGTTTATCGTGTTTTTCCTTATTTTAACATCTACAGTACTGTATTCTTAGTGGAAATAAGTCCCCATGGCTCCTATAATGGTTAGTAATGAGAGTCAACCAAAAAGAAAACAACCGACAGGAAAACAGAACTGAATCCTCTTGGCTTTCAGGCTGAGCAGTTAGCATTAGCAGCTAGCACCCTGAGTTCACCAATAGAGTAAGTGTTTTGCTTTTACTTTTGACTTTCAATCCCTTACTCACTAAATTACATGACATTTTTTCAACACTTTATTTTAAAATAAGCTTTGTGTTAGTGATTTTGACTGACTGTAGGTGAAAGTAAGTGTTAATGTGTAACTATTATACAGTATAGACGATATTAAACTCATCGGTTCATGGTACATTTATCTTATGATGGATTTGTCGGAACATATCTACATCGTAAATCAGGGAGCACCTGTACAATACAACTAAATTATTGCATATAATGCCTTAGACAGTGTGGATTTTCTGGGGGTCTGGAATGGATTCATTCAATTTACATTATTCCTTATGGAAAAAATTTGCTCAGTACTCATTATTTTCGGTTCTCGACAAGCCTTCTGGAATGAATCAATGATGAGAACCGAGGTACCACTGTACTTTATTTATCAGCTTTAATACAGTATCCAGTGATCTACAACTGAGGTAGCATCTGAGCATATAGCAGGTGAGAGTTAAGCGTCTTTCTGAGGCCCATTGGTGGCACTCTGACAGTGATAGGAATTAAATTCACAACCTTAAAAGAGGGATTCCATGACAAAACTGCAAATTTCACTGTGTTGCATTCTGGAACACTGCATGGTTGACACTTTACAGTTCTGCAATGACGCACTTCGTTTGTGGTTGCTGGGGGAGGTGCATGGTTACTTAAATATATTTTATAATGGTGTCACATAAAAAGGCCTTTTAGCTAACTGAAAATTGATGAAAACTAAGATGGAGGTAATAATCAGATCAGGTTATCATTCACTTAAATCAGGTGACACATTACCAATTTATTGGCACAAAGGAAACCCTACAGAGTGCTTCTGCACACTATCTAGCCAACCCTGTTTCACACAAAATGCTTTAGCAGATATGAGTTTGTTATAAACCCAGGAAGTGGTTTGACTCTAATCTACTCAGAGGAAATGACAAAGGCATCTATTAAAGAGACAGGCGACAAGTGATGACAACAGCAGAAGAACGTTTTACATTTCTTCTTAGTTTAAGCCCAGAAGAACAAGGCCAATTATTCATTTTGTGAACCAGGTTTGATAAACAAACCAAAGCATGTGACTTGTTTTTCTGCTGTTGAGATGTAAGACTGCAATACAACGGTCCATGTGTTTAACAACTGGCGAATTTCAACACGAGTTACAGAATTGCAGACACAAGACGGTTTACCATTAAGGTGCTACTTCTCCTGTAGAGCCCAAATAGCTTCATCACTTCTCTCTCATATGTCTGACACTGTATTTAGACCTGATACTCACAGTTCATTATATGTAATTAATAATCACTAGGATTTGTGTGCAGTAAGAAATAGGCTGATGTGATCCTGTTTAGAATCAGTCATTTTATCTGTTTGCAGTTATATTGCATCCTGATAAGATCCTGTATAATATATATATATATATATATATATATATATATATATATATATATATATATATAAACACACACATGTAATGTGAAATCAAAACATATGTAAATGACCCTTCACAACATTTTGTGTTGATGTGTTGTAATACTTCCACGAGCACGAATAACAGCTGCAATTTCATCCGGCATGGACTGGACAAGCTTCTGGATGTAGGCATCATCCATGCAATTTTTGCAGCCAGTTTAGCCAGATTTTATGGATACCTTCCCTGGCGTCTCGCTCGTTGTTTCAAGTAGCTCCACACTTTTTCAAGACGATTCATATCTGGAAATTTTGCGGGCCAGTACAGATGTATGAATGCTCCTGAATGTTCATCATGCCAATCAGTCACATTTGCAGCCCTGTGAACATGCGAACTATCATCTTGGAATACAGGGATAGGAATGTTATATTCCTTGGTAAGATAATGAGCAAAAGGCGAAACCTGGTTGTCTAGCAGCCCAGTGTAGGTATTGTGATTCAAACTTACTGTCACCTCAACCAAAGGACCTTTTTCTGTGTAATTAAAACACCTTCAGAACATCACATCCAGCATGAACTACACCTTGCACTCAGTCCTCATTAAAGGCTTCCTGAGGTCTTTGATGAAGCATCATTCACATTCAGGCAGAAACAAGAAACTTTATGAGCAGAAGTGAACAAAGGCCTCTTGCGTGCCACTCTGCTTCGTATGTTAATGGTATGCAGTTCCCTGCTGTGTGTTCTTTCAGAAGTTGGTAGTGAAGGACCTGCCTTGACTTCTAGAAGCAATTCTTGCCCAGAATCGAAATGATTTTTATTAATGAGCCATGGAACATGCCAGCAGTCCCTGTCTGTCAGTTTTGTATTTCAGCCATAATTTCCTGTATCCTGGGATTTGTGCTCCTGCAAAAACTTGTATGACCATACGTTTCGAGACACCTGCAGGAGTCTTTTGAGTTGTGCGGTGACTCAACTAACTACTTGCACAATTGTGCCGGTGGTGGTGGGTTAGCGTATTAGACCAGTGGTCCAAAACCTTTTTTTCTTTGAATTGAATTAACCTACAGTTGGCCAATTTAGTGAGTAATGGATTTAAAGTGAAAAGAAAAAGCAAAAGACTTACTCTATTGTTGAACTTAGGGTGCTAGCTGCTAATGCTAACTGCTCAGCCTGAAAGTGATCTGGAGGATTCCTATTGGTTGTCTGTTGTCAATCATCAACCATTTTAGGACCCATGGGGTCTTATTTGCATAATACAGTACTGTGGATGTAAAAATAAAGAAAAACATGATAAACACAGCACAGACCTTCACTGGGGAAGAGCTATCGTGAATCTGAATCACTGAATCACTGGGTACTGAATCGTGAATCGAGTTTCAGCTGGAAGCAAACGATGAGACCTGAGACAAATTTTTGTAGCCAATTTTTGAGTTACGAGGTGGTCGAGAACCAAGGTACCACTGTGAAATTTTTTTTCCAGTGATTGTGTTATTTCAATTGTGTTTAACATAAAAATTTTATCTTGACAAAACTTAGACTGCCTCAGAGCAGACAAAGCCTCGTGCACCCCCTGTGATGTCTGGCTTTCCCTTTTAGCAGAAAACCAGTTAAATATGTCTTATTCCTGCAAATCCCTGGGCACTTTTCCTGATGATCCACTTTTATCTTTTGTAAGGTCCTGGAAGTGCACTGACTTGATTTAAAAATGTCTTTATACATTTCCTGCAGAGGTTAGCTTGCATTACTGACCAGTTTTGTCCAAACAGTTATATGAGGTTATTATCAAAGGGCTGGTGAGTTACAAAATAAACTTGTTTCAAGATTTTTTTATTGTATGTTTGTAAAGTGCAGTGAAAGGCGTTCTCTGTAAATCCCACCTGAGAAAAGAGTTGGGATCCAGACACTGAGTCAGCCATGCTGCCGTCTTACTAATACCCCAACAGTGACTGTGGTAATTCTGGGAACTCGATTTCCCAATCTACAACTACAGGAAGACCAACACAGAACCCTTAACTGCTGATCCACCAATGTGTATCAAAAATAATAAATGGACTGCTGACACTTTCCAAACAGCA
The DNA here is from genome assembly GCA_025084515.1 of Ancistrus triradiatus. Taxonomy (NCBI): domain Eukaryota; kingdom Metazoa; phylum Chordata; class Actinopteri; order Siluriformes; family Loricariidae; genus Ancistrus; species Ancistrus triradiatus. Next base: position 377 of record JAJAGP010000799.1, on the reverse strand, counting down.
CCCTGAACAAAACATGTGTTGTTTGCTGGCTGACGGTGAGGTTACTATGGTGAAGAAGCACTATGCCTAAACCTTGTTTGTCTCAAGATCATAGAGTCCTTGTGTTGTAAAAATCCCTGACATGCAGCCACAGTGTTACTCATTCTTTAAACATAATAATAAATCGGCATATGAAAACAACAGTGTATAAATGACATGTTTACAGCTTCAGCCAGGGACCGAGGCACGTCACATGGAAACACAGGCCAGTTTAATTTACTTCCTGAGGTTGACCCTGGTCTAAAATGAGCACGCACACAAGAATTATGGTCAAGATGCTGTGTGTGATGGAATCAGTAAATCCCTAGCTTCTTGTACAGCTCCAGTAAAAAATTAAG